>APFE030213333.1:27998-43283 GCA_000404065.3 Pinus taeda | reverse complement strand
TATTATAAAGAAAGATGATTGGATAAAGATAAAAGGAGTCCATTTTATTAATCTAGGTAAAATGATAATTTAATAAAAAAACTATCTTTTATGAAAAAAACAGTAAAAATGAGAAAATACTTTATTTATTAAAAAGTTTAAATTTATAAACCACAATTTATTAAAATGTTATGTTCCTAACCACAATGCATTTTTCTCATAAAAAAGACTCTTTCTCATTTTTTAAGGAAAAAAGTATGGTACACAAGCCTTGCACTTGGTGTTTCATAATGTTTTAGGTGAACATGAACTTCTTAATCCTAAGTGATATAGAGTGAAGAATTATCTATATAAAGTCTATTTTTTTGATAAGTAAAGGGTCCTATTTGTTGTAATTTGTGAGATAATTTGAAGTAAAGTTATCCAAAACAAGTTTCAAATGGGGACTTTCCTATATAAGTGCGGACTAATCTATAGTAATAATGTTATATATATACCGAATTTTCATCCTAGGTCTTTGGATGCTTTTGGTTATATCCCCTTAGAAATTGTACCAAAGTCTCGTTGACTACTTTTGTCTGCCCATCTATCTGTAGATGGAATTCTGTAGATCTCTTCAACTTTGTGTCCGTTGTTTCCCATAATTTAGTCCACAATGCACTGAGAAACCTTGTATCCCCTACCTGAAACAATGCTCCTTGGTATCCCAAAGTGCACCCAGACCTATCAAAAGAACCAGTTTGCAGTTTGTTTCCTGCTGATGGTCATTTTACAAGGCACCAAAACACACATCTTACTGAATTTGCCAACTAGCACAAATAGGTAGTCATGTCCCTTCCTGGTCGTTGGTAAACCTCCCACAAAGTCCATTGAAATTCTTTCCCAAGGACAAATAAGTACATGTAATGGATGATATAAACCTTGTTTCCTATTACTAGGCTTGTTGGTACAGCAAATTATGCATTCTCTTATGAAATTAGCTACCCGCTCTTGCATCTTGGGACAATACACATATCTTTGTAAGTTAGCCATAGTCTTCCCTACACCAAAGTGCCCTGCAACCTTGGAGGTGTGAACCTCTCTAATCAACTACAATCGCTCACCTTTAGGAACACATAGCTTATCCAACCTCTAGAGTAACCTGTCTTGGAGATGGTAGTCAACAGTGTTATCACCATCATGAACATGACTCTGACTCTGCAACTAGTGATACACCTTCTTGAAGTCCTCATCCTCTGAATATGCTTCTCTGTATGCATCATCAATGAATGGCTCCATGTTCTTAAGAGTCCCCAAAGTTGTAATCTTTGATGTGGGTGGCCTTAAAAGCATGGCAACCAAATTTTTTGTGCTTCCCTTCTTGTACTTGATCACCAAATGAAACAACTATAAACAAACCATCCACTTGTAATTCCTAGTCTGTTGTAGCTTACTTTGGGTATACAAGTACTGTAACGACTGGTGATCAGTGTGAATTAATGTCTCCTTTCCCATTAGATAGTTCTTCCACTTCTTTACTTGTTGTACCATGGCATAGAGCTCCTTGTGTTAGGTAGGGTAGTTAAGGACTGCCCCATGAAATAATTCAGAATGGTAGCATATGCCTTCCTCCCTGCATCAAGAAAACTTCCATATCATACCCACTCACATATGTCTCCAATTCAAAGGTCGTTGCAAGTTTGGTAATTCAAAAATTGGTGCTTGACTAATCTTTCTTTTTAACTCTTTTAAATCCCTTTCCTTACGTTTTCCCCATTGGAAACTCTTGCCACTTGCTATTATGGCGTGGAGTGGTGTTGCTACTGCTGAAAACAAGGCTATGAATTTACTCAGGTACCGTGCTACCCCAATGAAATTCTTGACCTTAGAAACATTAGTAGGTACCAAACATTTCATGATGGCCTCCATCTTGGAGGGATCTTTATTTATCTCTCCTCCACTTATCACGTACCCTAGATACACAAAAGACTTCTACACAAACTCACACTTCATAAGATTTGCTAGCAATCGGTGCTTATTTAATGTTTCCAAAACCTGCGTCAAATGTCACATATGCTCCTCCCAGGTAGCACTATATACAATTATATCATACAAATAGAAAATAACAAATGAATCTATAAAAGGGCGCAATACCTCATTCATTAATATCATAAATGTAGCGGTTCATTACATAGGCCAAATGGCATGACTAACCACTCATACAAACCTTGCCTAGTTTTGAAGTCAATTTTCTAGGTATCTTCTTATTTAACTCGAACCTGGTGATATCTAGATTTCAATTCCAACTTGGTGAAGTATTTTGCTTGCTGCAGCTAATCCAACAAATCATCTATCCTAGGCAGGGGGTATCTCTTCTTGAGTGTGATTTTGTTCAACACCTTGTAATTTACATACATCCACCAAGTCCTATCCTTCTTCAGCACAATCATGATGGGTGACCCACATGGTGATGTACTTGGTCAAATGACACCTTGTTCCAACAATTGCTACAATTGTTTCTTCACCTCACTTTCTTGTATAATAGACTGCTTATATAGCCCAATATTTGGCATTGGGGAGTCCGACAATAGTTGGATCACATGCTGCACTTCTCTCTTAGGTGGTATCCATTTAATATCTTTGAACACATCCCTGTATGCCTGTAGCAACTCCATTTTTTTTTCTTAGTACACCCCTATAGGGATTCCTTGCCTCTTATTGACTCATTTTCAGACCAAATTTCTCTTCAAAACAATAAAACATACTCCTTACAGGAATTGATCAGTTTATTGGCTTGGTTTGCACTTACCAGTGAGGTTTTTGACTTGCCTTTGTATGCGTTGATGATGAATGATTTTCCATCCTTGATGAGTCAATATTGGTTGGATCTCATCATGAATATGGCAGCACACATTTACATGTATGGACTCCCAAACATGGATCCACATACATCAAGAGGAACCACATCTAGATTTACTTCATCAATAGAATTAACATTGATAGAAAATATAAATTTTCACTATTTAGTTACCCTAAGCTCTGGATCCTTATTTACCTATCCTAGTGGATATGGGTTTAGATGATCATGAACTTCCAACCCCAACCTTTTGACCAACTTTGCTGCAATGATATTTAGTTGTGATATTGAGTCAATAGAGCATCAATATTTGTCTTCTTGACCTGTATCTTTATATTAAAGAGTAATTTGGTCATTTATTTCTCTTTTGGCTACTGAAGGCTACTCAGACTACATTTATGTACAAACAATCTTCTCATCCAAGCTCGAGTTTCGTTTATCTTGGTTGCTCAAATTAGTGGCCATGAAATTCTTCTTCTTATTATATTTCTTCTTGTTCTTTGGGTTTAGCTTTGGATGCAACTTCTAACACTTCTCCTCTGTATGACCATCAATGTTGCAGTGGTCATTGGGATCTTTGCATTGGTGTATAATGGCTTTCATATTTCTATCTTTCCCCCTTTTTTCTTCTTCTTTCCCTCTTTAGAGGTGTCTTGTTTCTCCTTCTGCTTCGATCCACTTGATTATGCTCTCTTTAGGCATATGTTTTTTAGGTATTTCACTTGTACACAAGCCTCATCCACATATTTGAGATTGAAAAAAATCACTTTCTCACGTAGATGGCAGTGCAAACCCCCCAAATAATTGAGGAGTACATTTGGGTTCTTTGGAGAGATACCAACTTTATAAAAATATTTCTAAATTCCATGGTGTATTCAATGAACGCTTTGGCCCAACTTTTTCCTGAATTAATGCCACTGGATCTATTGGTCCTCCACATACCTAATGGGATAAAACTATGACCTAATGAGGGGTTTGAAATCATCCCGCTTAGTCACTGGAGGTTGTCCCTCCAACCTCAGGGTTTCTGTGTGGCTCTCCCACCAAGTTAGTGCATGGCCCTCCAATTTCAGTCGCGGGAATGAGATCTTTTGCCCTTCCTCGATCTGATGGACATTGAAATATAATTCCAGTTGCTACGATCAGTGGTTCAGATTTAGAGCATCGATCACATCGTGGTACGACTTGATATCAATTTTTTCTTCCATTTTAAATAGGGAATATGATTGCTTCATTACACTCAAAATGGATCGATCTTTATTAAGTCCTTTCTTTGATTTGTTCTCTGTTACTTCTTGATCTTTTGATCCGCGTTTTGATTTATCCTCTACATTAAGACCCCCATCTTCTACAAATATCCCCATATTTCTATTCAAGGCTGTCATGAGGAGCCTTACATTGCAGTTGATATCTGCAACTTGTTATTCCAACCTTGTAAACTTCACTTCTATAGGATAACGAGGTTCATTTATAGATTCATTGACCATGATCAGGGTTTTATGATTTTCAGCCCAACAATCTAGATCCCTGCAATATCCACAAAATACCCAAAAAAACCTTTTCTGATACCAAATGATCTGTACACTACTGTGGATATTCCACAGGACAATTTTTCACAACAAATATGATAATATTATATTAAAAATTTGATATTCTACAATATTACAATTTTATTAAACATTAAGATCTGTAGATTTAACTGTAATTAGTGCATGCATACAAATGGAAATTATGAAGAAAATGAGAGAATGACAAAATAATCTCACACACGCACGTAAGACACAAGATATGCTCTTTGGGAAACCTTTTCTAGATAAAACCTAGCTTGAAGGTGAGGTTGTTACGCTCTCTTTATTTGTCTGGAAATATGGCTAAAGTACAAAGAAGTAATGCTTGTGGCCCATGGGTTATTACAGTGCATAGGTCCTCTCTATGTGCTATACCTCCTATCTCTCTTGGCTATCATTTCTTAGATATAAAACATAATTCTATCAAAAGAATGGAATTCCTCTTCCTCCCAGTGGCTTGCTTATAACACAACTCGATAACCTACTAGTGGTTAGGTCTGACTACATCAACTCTTAACTAGAGTTACAAAATAGACTCTTATAGAGTATTTTACATAACAAAACATGTGGCAAGCCCCTTTTCCATGAATAATGTGGGATGTCGCAACATCCTCCCAGATTATTGGTGTGAAAACAAGAAGGCCAACTTCTAAGTGGCATAACTTTTGCATACAAACTCTGATTGACGTGATTCTTACGCCGTTGGAAATATATTTGTGTGTAGAAAAACATGAAATGGCGCAATGATAAAGAGGAAAAATTTTACCCTAAAAAATGTCGTTTTATGCCTCAAAATGCTCCTAGAAGGTTTCAGGCCCTATTTTGCCAAATTGGGCATGGATGGTAAAAACTATCGCATGAGTTGATTCCTCCACTGTTTCCACTTTGAATGCATTAATATGGATGACAGACAATATAATGATCAAATCATTATCATCTCATGTGCATGTAATGTTTGTTGTCACACCTAGAATTGATTTATAATATGGATTTATTTTCTTTAGAAAAATATCTATAGGTCCTTGAAACCATACCATATATCCTTCACCTTGTTAACCAACAATGTATACATTAATTTATTTATACTGATATTGATAAATATAATCACAACGTGATGCATTTCTTATAGTCATAAAAACGATCACACATTCTAAGAACTTGTTCTTGATCCTTTGGACATTTTCCCCTGTACTATGAGCATATTTGTCTCCACATGTCCCATCCCCTTCTACAGTGAGCATGCCCACAAATGATGGTCAAGAGATTTAAAGAATGCAGATTGTGTTGGCTTAAGATTATAGGAGTGTTTTCATTAGATGTGTATGCTAAAGAGACATCAATTTATCTTTCGATCAATGAATTTCTGAGGAGGGTACTATTTATTTCATTCATGTTTATAGGACACAATTTAAATGTCTAGGACTTGGCAAAAACTCAAAACAAATAAATTGTAAAACACACTTAATGGTTAATTGTTGTGCTGACACTTTAGTTATGTTGTCTAGTTGTAATGCCATGATACTCTGAATTGTGGAACGCAATATCCATGTGATGCTTATCTTTGTTTATATATTATATGTAGATACATATGCGGCCAATGTCTATTTATGGGAATTGAATCTTTAGTTAATTTCACATCTTCTTCATCAGAAGTAGTGCTTGACACAATAGTAATTAAGGAAAAGCTTCAACTCCAACATGATTCTCCCTCCAACAATTCTGTGTCTCAAACCACTTTCCAACATATTTCTTCATGGTCGCTAAAGCAAACTAGAAATGGGATGACTGTTGTATTCTATGCTAATAGTGTAGTTGATGCACTTTGATCTTGATGATGATACACTTGGATTTTGATGATGATAGTGTAGTCCATGCTAATACTTTGGGAAGGACTTATCAATAATAAGAAGATAATTGATCTTGGATTTGACAAGCATGTGACCTCTCACATTCTATACTCCTCTAAACCCATAAAGTTTCAAAGTGTTGGGTATCTCTAGGATTATTCATCTTCACCTACTCAACATCTTGCTCCTCTTTCACAAATGACTCATATTGTTAGATACCGAAATTGTGAATGTGTTGGGCACTTGAAAGATCAATGTTTTGGTCTTCACCCTTGTAAGAATTGTGGGAAACACACTCATCATTCAAACAAATTCTCTAGACATAATACTCCTACAAGAATAAATATTCACCTTGGATGTATCACTTCTTGGTAATGGTATTCAATAGCCAAGAAGATATATCGGTCATGACTCAACGTTCATTCTCCGATATGGGCACATATTAGAGTGGAGGTATCTTCATCTTCTAACCTTCTATATAATAGGGGGGAATCAATAGTCAACTTCTTGCTTCAAAGAAATATCAAGCAAGATTGAGCCACATCCTGAACTAGAGCTAGTGGCTAGAGCCTAGAGCCAAAGCTATCCATAACTAGATTTAGATTTATAGCCAAAGACAAAGTCATGCTCCATGAGAATTTTTTTGGCTGGTCATCTGCCTTAAATTACCAATGGTAGAATACTTTAATTTTTGTTACATTATTTTGTGGTCATCTTCAAACCATCATCAGGAAGCACTTCCATTTTGTAGAAGACTTCAAATTCTAGCTAGATCCAGAATTGTTTCAGGAACTTCTTTGAGATATAGTTCTAGAGTTGGTGGTCACTCTTAAAATACCACTGGTAGAAACCTTGGGTTCTTCTACCTCACTTGGTTTGTGGTCTTCCTTAAACCACTGAATTGAGAGAGCACATCTAGCTATTAAATGTACCATACACTTTTGTGTTTCAACCCTCTTTTTGGACTCTCATACACCCCTTCATTTAAGAGGTGGGAATGTTGGACACCTAATTCATAATGGTTGGTGTGGAGGAATTCCAATAGTAATTAAAGTCCAATTGACCTATTGGAAGATGAAAATAAAGGGTCAAAATCACATGTATTAATATGTACATCTTGTGAATAGAATTAAATCACACATTCATCTAAATTCTTTTTGTCAATTATCTTTGTGTTTAACATCAATGATAATAATAATGATTTAAAATATAGTTATAGCATAGTTAGCTTTTATGATTTTTTTAATTTTAGCAATGTGAGATGTATAATGAAGCAATTTTTTTGATGTTTATTATGAATTGATGCCTATGAATGTTTATCAATGATTTAATTCATATGGCTTCAGTGGTTAATATTTGTGCTACAAAGGTGTCTATTTTGGAATAAGGCTTCCATAATTTTAATTTGATTATTAGTAATTATTAAGTGGATGTTAGGGATTTAATATCCATTGAGTATTTTAGAATATTCTTTGTAGTAGTCATAGATAAAGGTTGAGGTTTCTCTCAAAGTAGTTATGTGTTTTCTTTCCTTTTAATTAAATTGATTAGTAAAGAAAAAAGTAATATAAACATGAGTTATGTTTGTAGTATTATTAAGCCATGGTATTGTAACAAAGCCTATTTATAGAGTAAGAATCTTCATTGCAAAGTGGGGTGAGCCTCCATGCTTGTTACATTGATTTTTTTTTTTTTTTTTTTTTTAATTTATATATACGTTTAACTCATATATTAATTATTTTTATAATTAAAATAAAAATAGAAATAATTTTAAAAAAGTTATAATTTAGTTAGTTTTTATGGTTTTTTAAAATCTTGGTAATATGATAGGTATCATGAGGTAAACATTTTGATGTCTATAGTTGTTTATTAGCCATTTAATTTATATGACTATATTATCTCAATATATATTGCTTTTCTATAAAATGTTTATATTAAAATATTTGATTTACAGTAAACATTGAAATATTTTATTTATGGTTGACAATGAAAAGTTTGTTTTTTTTTAATATGAGATGTCAACTTTATGGTATATATATCTATATCAATATAAAAATAAATTGATCTTGAAATTTTTAAATATAAGATGGTCATTGAAATATTTTATTTATGTGGATGATATTCATATTTTTTTTTGAAATGTCATGTATCATCTCCATGTTAGACACAAAAAAGCTACATATTTGCATCATTTTAGAATATAGAAAGTTCCTTTTAATATAATAATCTCTCTCTCTTCTCTCTCTCTTAGATAGATACATATACGAGTTATTGAAATGTTTTATTTATAGGTGGCACTAAAAAGTCTTTCTTATTAATTTTTGAAAGGAGTTTGGAGAAGTGCCCTCTCTCTCTCTCTCTATATATATATTATATAGATAGATTAACGAGGTTATTGAAATGTTTTATTTATAGGTGGCATTCAAAAGTCTTCTTATTAATTTTTAAAGGAGTTTGGAAGAAGTGCCTACAAACATATGTATCCAAATCAATCATCATAGTCACAACTAGAACTATAGCATTGAGAAAAGCTAAATATATGTTGGAAAGTTTATTATGGGCTTGAAAGCAAATGTAAATCAATGAACCTTTGGATTTGGGATAAGAAAAAACACCTCTTTGACACTCTCAATATTTTATATGAATGTTAAGTTGGGATGCAATATCTTTAGAGAGTTGTGGAGATATATAGAGCTCATCTAAAATAAATTTAGAACTTATAATCACAAAATTAAAGGAAATACACTTCTCCTGAGATGAGAAATTATTTCCCCCATTAAGAGCATATTTTTGATGAGGTACCTAATGTATAAGATCAAGTTAAAATACATGGAAGATAAAAGGCTTCCTAATATTGTTTTAAATTGTATCCAAAACCACCTTTAGGTCAAGTGGGTATGGCATACGAGTGCCCAATCTTGGCTAAACTAAGGGTAAATAAAAGAAGAGGTTATTTAGAAAAGTAAATATAGCATTAAAAATATATTAAATCAAAATTTGAGGAGAAATTGTGGTGCAATAAAGAGTTAGAGGGAAGAGGAAAATTAAGATATTTGTAAGGAGGTGATCAACCCTATTTTAAAAGATCAAAAGTATGTTTCTGTTAGAGTAAGGGAGAAAATAAACATTATTGAAATAAGAGTTAATTCTCGTGAACTCCATACTAAAAATAGGCATTGCTTTCCCAAAACACCTTGAGGTGAAAGATTCCATCACTTTTGTAACACTAAGAGGATTGGAGATGAAAAGCACTTTCTGTTAGATTTCCCAACATATACTGAGATTATATCACCTTTATAAAAAATGTGTCACATGACCAACTATCGTAACCCTTTTAACTGAGTAAAAAGATGATGATCTAGGAATGCTTCTCTTATTGTTTTTCGAGCAGAATGCTAAATTTCTAAAAAATTCAAATAATCCCTTGCTTTCTTTAGGTTTGATAGACCAATTTGGTCTTAGTGGAACCTTTTTTTTTTAAATGATAATTTTCTATTTATATGTAAGTTGACACCTGGATCACATCAAATACATTAGGTAGTACATAGATATATATTAAAAAAAAGCTAAAGCTCTCTTATCCATCAAAACTATAAATATTTCCAAAGGGACTCCAAACTACACAAAAAAGGGTTTTGTAGGTACTTTATAAAACTGGCCCAACAAAAAGAAAAATTTACATGTCATGCTATAATTAATTAATAATGGAGTGCTTCATAACTGTGCAATGCCAATCCATTTAACTCCAAGGAATAAGAGAAGGCCTAATTCAATTATTGTTTTTTAAATCTCCCAAACTTAAGTTACACCCTTCATTAGCACATAAGTCCATATCTTTATTGAGATAATAGAGGACATGGAAACACGCTGTTGAAAAGAAACCTTGCACTATTTTCCTAATTCTTTTTATAAGACTTTATATTGTTTTGTCCCTTAAAGAGGATCCCTTCAACAAATGTTGAATAAAAACGAGGGAGTCTCTTAAAACAATAAGATAAGTTACCTATTTTTCTTTAGCTAATTGAATCCCCTTGTAAAGGGGCACAAGTTTCAGTTTAGTTGTATATCATGCATCTTATGCCTCATGAATGATCTACAATTTTAACTTCCTTGTGGCCATAGAGCACCCCTCTTCCTCCTTCCACCTCTTGGTCTTAGTGGATTTTAATCATTATCACCTCCATGTTATTATTATTTTACAAAAACTCCTATGCTTTGTAATAATAGGATGCATAACAACTAGTACATATTTTCAAATATTTTTGTAGAAAAATTCTTTGGGGGTTATTTCCTTCCTAGAATTAACAATTGATGAAAGGAAGTATATATTTTGAAAAATTCACTTGTGTATATCCTTATAAATAAGCCTCAAAGAAACTTGATCTTAACATATAGTAGAGAAACACTTGAACATTAGAGATGAAAATCCAAATTGACTAAGTGCTGAGGTCCTTTGTGTTTTTCTTTGGCCCTTGTTAGTTGTATTTGCTTCCTTTGAACTTAATTGATTGATGATTCTTCCACTGGAACAAAAGAATCCATATAAGTCTAGTTTGGAATTGCTAATTGGAGGATGAATTGTGCCAAATTTCCTTTAATTTTTTGTTCCCATTCTTCAAATTTGAAAGAGACATTCTATATGCTAATCATATGTCATGGATAATTGTGATCTCTTCATTTTTTTTCTTGAATTTGACTATTTTAATTTTTCCTAAATTTCTCCATTTCCACCTTCTTCTCCACCTATTCAAAACTGAGTTGAGAGATACTTATACATTGAACAAAGTTTGAAAAGGAGGGGTCCCAATGCCACATTGCATGAGAACATGGAGGATAAATTAGGGAGGTTAAATCTCCATGTGTCCACGTAGAACAAGAAGAGATCCTTGGGGAAATATTTGAAGGGACATGTGAGGCAGAATAAAATTGAAAATTAGGGAAGGGTCAATAAACCAAGGGAGATAGAGATTTCCAAATTCCAATAGTCAAATGAGGAAGGAAAGAACATAATCCAAATATTATTGATGAGAATAAGAAGGTAACAAAGGTCAAAGACCTAACAGATCCAAAATAACCCATTGATGCATCTAAATATGAAAAAAATAGGTTTCCATTGGAGGCGTTATGAATATGAGAGAGCAAGGTCTGCGAGTAAAGAATGGGGCATTGCATTGCAAACTTGTAGAAAGATTTATCTAATTCAATATTAATTACACAATAGTTGATGGGATTATTTTAGATAGATCATTCCATTGGATATGAATATAGGTCACCTTGAGACATGAAAGGTGGATGAAGTGAGATTTAACATATGTCAAGCCTGAGATGTGAGAGCCTAATGATTCAATTAAGTGGTTATTAATCAGGGTTAAGCCCCAATTTCACATGATTATAGTAGTAAAAAGGATGAGTAACATAATGTGAAAGTAATGGTTCTTGAGAGATGCATAGAGTGTGCCTTATTGAAAAGAAGCTTCTTGGGCCAAAAAATTCACATTCACTGATTTTTCTAAGGATATGAAAAAATTAATATCCTAATTTTTTTCGATTTCTTGATGGATTTTGAAAAGATTTGATTCCACTGGATAATGATTATTAAAATTTCTCTTTTGTATTGTTTTTATGATCACCCAAAGTCTCAAATGACAATAATTTTGGTGATCTACACTAACAAAGCTAATTAGAGTCCAATGAAAAGAGAAAGAGACTCAATTTGATTGTTAGAGGAGTGTCCTAGTCCACATGAAAAATCCAATTTCCTTTCACCATTAAGTTTAAAACAACCTGTCCTACTACTCACACTAAATTTATTTTTGAAGCATCACTGAAGAAGATGAAGTGCCTTTCCCTATTATTTTTCCACTAAGCAAATTCATCTTCTATTAGATGCAATTTATAGCCTTCTTTCTTCTCTGGAGGTTCATCATTGGAAGAATTAGATAAGTGCATTTGAAGAAGGGTGTTAGTTAACCAATTGTGTTATTATGTGTCTAATTTAGGAATATTGAATTTTTTTTATCTCTATAGTTTGAAGTGTTTTGAGAACTGTACTAGATACAAGAGTTGTATCTTTGGGTAGAGAAAATTTCTACTATTAAAAAGTTAGTTTATTCCTCACACACTAGGTTTCCAAAAACACACATTTGGGGATTGCTATCCATAATTTAAGAAAAAGCGGTTTTCTACCAAAACATCCTAATTGATTCTTATGTCGATTTAAGAAGATATGATTCCAATTTTGAGGAAGAGTTACATAAGGAAATATCTCCTTTAAAGAAAATTCCCAAACTTGGTAGGAGAAATTATACTCCCAAAAGAAATATTGTACTTCTTTTATTTTTTTCATAACTTAAAGAGGATATTGAGGGTGCTTGGATGCCTTTATTTTATATATCTTCACTCATTAATAATTTCCATGAATCAATGTCTAGTGGAATACATTAATTTTTGTAATGCAATTCCCTCCCCAATTTTTTTTCAAAGTTTACCCTTGGGAGCTATTAAAGAGTACAACAATAAAGTGAAGTATCTTTCTTTTACAATGTATCCTTTTCTTCCCCAACCACATACATATGAAGATTTTTGATGGATAGGAGAATGACCTGCAAGGTGCTAATAGAAAATATTCATTATCTCCTATGTATTTCCCCAGATATTATGTAATATTCCATCATTTCCAAGAGTTATCATCTCATCATTTTGATACATGCATTAGTTTAATGATTCTTAGATTCTAAGGGTCATTCATGAAGGGCGTTATTTCTTCAATTGTTTCCAATTTTGATTTCCTAAGAATATTATTTATTCATAAATTGATTAATGGACCATTTCTAAGAACCCAAGTGAGAGTATAATGTATTAAATTTGACACTAATTTGAGAAGCTTCCACATTGCTGACCCTTTATTTTCTATGGTAGGTCTGTCAAGGCATCTCTTCCTTATACTTGCAAGATATTTTTGCATATGATTTCTTTCCACCAAGTCAAGCGTCTCTTTATTAGTATCCAATTAATTTTGGCACCTATTGATACATTTATAAGAGTTGGATATTTAATGAATATAAATATATCCTTTGGAGCTATTTTGACTAACCATTTGATTGAATGATATTTTTTTGTCTCCTAATATTCTAGAGACCCCGAGAAGTCAATCTGAGCAAATATTCTAGCCATAAAATTGAATTTTGAGACTATTCACCTTTCCTTTAAATGAATTCAAGAAGAAATCAAATACATTCTTGAGATTATGTGCTATAATGGTTGATGTAGCACCTAAATGGAGAGTTTAATTTATGAACATAGAGTGGTTGATTTCATGGATCCCTCAAATAATTATAATGCCTTAAATTACACCTTCAAGCCTTTCCTTTTCCAACTTTTTACATAACAAATTTCCATAATGTGTTGCACATAGTGTTGTCAGTTATGATAATAAGATGTTACTGATGTCAAAGATGTATGAATAGCTGCAATAGGACTATCCTTTATGATAAAAGAAGTAACATGCCTCTTTGTGAATAAGTCTGATAGCTTGACCTTTCGCAAGGTCTCATTACATGAGGATATGGGTTGTTAAAGTTATTTGATTTTTTGATAAATTTATGCTAAAAATATCTTACAAATGGCATGGTTGCGTAGTGCTCTTTGACACCTTTCCATTGATATATTTTTCTTAGATAAATCCTCTCGGATAAGAAGTTATGGTCAGTTGAAAATCTATATTAGTTAGGGAAAAAGTAAAAGGCCAAACTATAGGGCCAAACCAAAATTATTAAAGGGTTAAATTGTGTGCAAGTTTGGAGTAGAACTACTATTGAGAATAATGATCAATGGTCATAATTACGTGGAGTTACATGCTCATTAATTCTGTTAAGGGGCGTGCAAGTATGCGTTCAATCAACGATGTCACCAATAGGTCAATGACTTGATTAGAGAGAAACATCATGATGTTTAATTAGTCTCATCTGTCTAATCAAGTATTGACATGTGGTAGAGTCATGTTATAAAATTATGTGGGTCCATTTCTGAACAACACATAAAGAAACTACACACATGGAAGGACATGTCATTAGCTGATGTCAACTTGTTGACATGAAGCCAATAGGGGTTGGCATGTGGTAGGAAGAAACAACATTTTCAACTGTTTAATAGGCACATTTTAGATGATATGTGCCCCACTCAAGGTGTGCCAAATGGTAGGTGTGACATGATGATGACATCAACAAAGTAGCAACTAAGGACACTTGGGTCCAGGTCACATGAGGATGGTCACATAGTTTAATACCTAGTGTTGATAAATGAACACTGGATTCAAAGAATCTATGGAATGGTTTTGGAAATGATGGTATTTGTCTATGGGTGAATTTAGTCATGTTTTATATCCTAGGTGAACAATTCCCTTGTGTTTCTTTGATTTAAACTTTATATATGCTAAGGAATGGTATTCACTATTGGATTGGTCCAGTTACATTGTCCTGGTTTTATTTGGTGGTGCTCACAAATATCATTGCAAGGTCATGACATAATTAAGTTTCTTTTGGTTTTGTTATCCTTGTGACAAGTTTGGTGCAATGTTGGTGATGACATATATAGTTTTGGAGGAATGCTATTTACATAAGGCATGTTGTCTGGCATACTTATAATTCCATTCTTTAATTTGGCATAGATTCAAAATTTGGTAGAGATTTGAAACCTAATGTATGAGTCTGGTTAATTTTACATCGTAGATCCTGTTGAATTCGCACTAATACACATGGGTGAAAAACCGATGACATAATTTAATGGAAGGCATAAAATCAAAAAAATTGTTGGAAGTTAAATGTATTTTTTGTTTTTAAATCCCAACAGTGTTGAATATCTGAGAGGAGTTCCTTTACCGTCGAATATCCAACAGAAGTTCCTTTACCATCGAATATTCGAAGTTTTGTACAATATCCAATGAATGTTAGGGAATCATTGTATAGCAACAAATTCCACCATGAATGGCTTCTTTTTTTTGGACAATGTCTAATTTGGGACCACTTTATGCCGAGTTTAACTAACTATAATAAATATA
>APFE030213333.1:2047-18785 GCA_000404065.3 Pinus taeda | reverse complement strand
TATATATATATATATATATATATATAGACATACACACACACACACACACACACACACTATTCATGTGCTAACAAATGTACCAGTGGTCTCATTGAAGGTAGAAAAATGGTATTTTGAGGCATTTTTCAATGAAGAGTTTGAGGCTAACATCAATCGTTCAATGCACCTATTTTACTGATTAATCGAAAAAAACATTCAAAGGAGTTGTCTTAAAGTAGTACATGGAGAACCTCTTTTAGTTTGGTAAGAAATGGAAAACATTGTTACTTTTGAATTTCCTATCAAAGATCTAGGAGTGGCTGAAATGCATAATATTTCCCATCTGCACCACCAAATTTTCATGGTTTGGAAAATGAAGACCCAGATAAATTCTTATTTGAGTTTGAAATACTCTGTAGAGGATATGATTATTGTACTAATTTTCAGAGGTTGCAAGTGTTTCCTCTTACTCTTAAAGGAGCAACTCTCTGTTGGTTCATGAGCCTTGGTGGGAACTGCATTCAAACATGCGAAGACATGAAGAATGTATTCTTGGAGAAATATCAAAAATATTTCTAGGCCGGTGAAGATATCTTTGGAATAACACAAGGGGAAAATGAAAGCTTGGAGGATTATGTGGAACGATTTAGATAGAACCTCCAAAAATGAAAACATAAGAATTTGGTAAAAGATACTTTGAAAACACTCCTACTCAAAGGAATCAAAGATGAATTTTTAGAACCTTTAAATCTTACAAGAGCAGGTGATGCTTCTTACGTAACATATGATGATGTTTGTAAATTGTGCATTAGTTATTCAAGAGGAATCTCCAAGATTGGTAAGAATTCTTGAGAACCTTCTTCTCAATTTTTGGAATCAACTACAAAAATAGGAGCTACAAAATCTTGCCTAAATTTACAATTGGATGATTTATAGGAAGAATGGAAGCAGTGTAAGGAGGATCATTAAACAAATTATTTCGCATCATTATCGGGGTTTCAATAAGTATTTAAGGAATCAAGTAAGGAAGTAAATCGACCGCCAGGTATAAATCAAAACTCATCATCATTTAATACTTGGAGTAATATGTATTATCCCTAGCAGGTTCCTCAACACATATACAACCCCACAGTTCCATGGAAAACTTATAATCCTCCTTTGATTCAATAACCCACCTTATGGCCACAATGGCGCTCTCGTTGGCCCTCATCCTCGAGCCAAATATCTCCATGGCCTCAAGAATTGTTTGGATATTTTTCTCCAGGGAAATCTCCCATGCAAATCCAATCATATGAGCACCAACGACAATCACAATTTATTTCCAATACACCATTATGTTATCCTCGTCCATGTTCCCAGCTGCATGTGCAATGTTATCTTAACCCTAGTCCATACCCTCATCCATATCCTAACCTTAATCCATACCCTAACCCTTGTCCATGCTCCCATCCATACCCTAACCATAATCCCATTCCAAACCTTAGTCCAAGCCTGAACCAAAACCCTAATCCAAACCATCAAGTTTCACAATGATTTGAACCTCCTATTCTTTCTGTTGATTCCCATATTGAACAAGATGTTACACATTCCATATTGGGAAAGGGAATGGATTTGGAAACTCCCCCCATTATTACAAAACATTTACCCTGGGAAGATATAATTCAAAGACCACCTGAGGATCAATATTTCATTGGAACTTGTTCTGAAAATGTTGTTGAAACTCAAAGCCCTAGAATCTCTCTCAACCTTTCTTGTGAATCTGAAAATCAAATATTTGAGCCTAAACTTGAGGGATTTATCTTTTGTCTTTCACCAGATTTTTTGTACTTACAGGAGAATGACTATCAAACTATGGAAGACTTGCATCAATTGGAGAATCATAAATATGTTGATCCCATTGAATCCTAGTTTTGAGTAGCCATCAACCCATCTTATTTATTCATCATTCAAAAACTCTTGGTACCATGTCAATTAAAGAAACCGGTTTCTCATAATCAACATTTTGTTATGCACATGGCTTCATTGGAAGTACGCCTACACTTAAAGGTGATATTTCTCTCTTTAAAAATAGGGTAGGGTAATGAATAAAGATGAATAACAACACTCTTGAACTTGTGATTCCATAAAAGCACAACTTTTGAAATTTTTCTTATTATGGATTCTCATTGTAAAACTTGTCAAAAGTACTTTACACTTAATGCCTTATATTTTTTTTAAAGTGACTTTGATTGTGGATCAATATGTATTGTTATAAATTACATGTAATAATTTTCTCTTATTCTAACAAACTATCATCCAGAAAATATTTTCAAATTCCTCTTCGAGGAGACCAGTGAAAAACCTCCTATGGTGGACCATGCCTACAAAAATCTAATAAGCTCTCATAAATAACCCTAGCATGATAAACTTAAGGAATCTTTTTGGTCATTATCTGAGATATTTTTTTAATAAGTTCTTAGGGTAGCATGACCAACCAGTAAAGAATAGTAATTAAGAGATTTTCACACCATCCTGCACGCCTAAGGAGTAGACTTTCTTCCCCACCTATTAAGTAACCTATCTGAGGTAAATCATAATCAGAGCTTTTTTCTAAAACTATAAATGAATTAATTGAGGGATAGGAGGTCTCATTGCGAGCCGTCCTACTGTGATCATGGGTCCTACGGAGAATGATATTACGACGCTAGTCACCAAGCCAGGGTAATGGCTTTCAATTGAAAAACGGAAAGACAAGAGGTCTCATCACGAGTCGACTTGTTCATTCTTGTTAGTTCTTGTGAATAGCATTGTCGTTAGTTGGTTACCAAGCTAGGACAATTTCCTTCAATTAACTTATAAAAAGAGAAAAAGTAAATGCTCATAAATAACTCTGAATCTATATCTAATATGTGGGACAAAAGCATTTCATAAGGTTAAAAGGTATCCCTGTCGAGGCTATGGATGCCTGCTGGTAGTAGGGCCATGCCTGTGGTATTAAAGTTAACTCTACACTATAATGTACTTGGTTGATTTTTCTTTTCGTGAACTCACTATCAATCTCTTTAAGAATGGCTTTAAAATCCTTCTGTTGTTATACCTTGGAGTTCTATCTTTTTGGAATGATTTTTATGGATGTGGGGACCCTTAGTGTAGGTAATTCACTATGCCCAGACAAGAGAAGCTTCAACTATACACGGATAATGGTAAAATTATCATTATGGGATGGTATTGCTATGTCTACTTTTAAAACCATGGCTTTTGAATCATGTCACTCATATTTACAATGAAGATTTTAAAGTGTAACTTCTAGGAAGGGATGCCTCTAAGATATTATTTTTGAAAATTTTAAAAGTTGTCTATTTTTCTCAAGTAATAACACCATCCTTGCAATTTAGTTTTTCCATGGTAGTTTTTGTTTTAGGTTTTCTTGAAATAAGTTTAAGTAAATAAAGAGTCTAGCAGACACTTTGTTTTTAAGAGCAAGCTTTAGCAAGTGCAGGAAATGTAATCATGCAGAATTGCAGGAACATCATTATGAATGTTTATACATGTTTCCAATTTTTTTTTGCAAAGAAGTAACAGTACCGGATTTTCTTGCATGAGGACATGAAAGATGGTTAGCATGGGCAGATGCTAGGCCTCAGTTTTGTCTCATTTTTCACTCAAACCCTCTCATGCTACCGTTTCATTAAATTATTATTGTTGCAAGTATTTGTTCTTTTGTTTTAATGAGATTAAAATACCATTAATGGAAGTTTAATAAAGGTTTGTATGTTGCAGGTTGAAGATGATTTGATCATGTTTTGAACCTACACTCACCTGCCTACACTGTGCAACAGATTCCTGTACCAATTCAGTTCTGACAGCATGCCTGCCCTAGTGCAAGTATTATAGCGTGCCTGCACTAGTGCAACTTTACAGCATGCCTCCACCAATTTGCGGTTTTCATACATTGACACATTTCTTGGAGAATCTGAAAGAGGTTTATGGTCAAAATGTCATTTGAACACTTCCACATAAGCCAAGACACACCCAGGTCATACAAATTTATATTTAGAGAATAATTAATGCTACAGCCCCAAATTCACAACAACTTCCAAACTACCAACTTCTGCCTCGTTTTTCGTGCACGTGAAGGTGAATGAAGAAATTCTAGAACATGGGTTTTGGTACTAGTATAGTAAATTGACAAAGCCTCAAACCAATATCTAAAATTCGTAATGGTCTAACAATTACAACAGTATTTGAGGCAGTTTTCTAAAAATAGACTATTTTTCCATAATCTTAGCTTCTCAGATTTCAAACAGTCATTTTAGGGCATGATTTTTGAGGCAATGGATCTGAACCAAAACATTATAAGAGAGGTTAAGGAGATACACAAAATTCTGTGGAGGCATTTTGTTAAAAATACCAACGTTTCCAGAATTCTAGAAAATGCCCAGATTTGGGAAATTCGTGGTAAATCTCCATTAGTTTAGTAGGGAAATGGTTGTAATAATATTCTATTAATGATAATTAGTTGGGATTCAACCTCCATGATGTTTGCAAAGGATTGGCTTGTTTTATGCCAAGTTTGGAATGTAAAAATATTATTAAAGAAGAGCTATGGCTCCAAGCCTAGCTAATCAATTTTAGTCAATCAACTAAGCAGAGGGGAGAATCATGCACAAGCACAGGGAAAAGGGAGGATAAGTTTTTTCCAATGTAGCAACATGTGGATTTTAGTGTGGAATGCGTCTCCTACTTGTTGGGATTAGCCTATGTCTGCATTATGTAAAAGACTGTGTGTTTTTTTAATTAATTGAAGCAATTTTAATTCATGCTTTGTCTATTCATCCATTGCATCTTCATGAATCTAATTGTTGTGTGAACCAGGTTAATAGAGGGTGTGAGCTGGCTAGGTAGCTCAACACCACTCTCATATTTTAGATCCAATAACATTTAGATTATTAATTGCTGTGTGTATTTTATAGTTTATTTCTACCTTTAATTTCTAGTTCTAGAATTAATTTGATTTGCTGCAAAATATTCCTGTATAAACTATTTCATTTGCTGCATCACTAATTACATTTTCACCTAAAATATTTTAAACAAACATCATGTCCTTCCAGAATCCATAAGATCGGCTCTGCCTTTATGAGCTCTAATTCGAATTCTATAAATTAATCCAGATCTATTAATATCTAAAGCTATGATTTTTACATTTGCTGAGCCGATATTCGTAAATAAGGAAACTACACTATGTTTGAATCGATAAATGCTTAATTAATATTATGGTTTCCTTTAACTTCTGGATTGTTCTTACACATAATTAAGTGCAAGAAGATTTTTTGCTTGCACCAGAGCAAGCAGAATGTTACACAGAATTAGTGCATGCAGATTGTTACACAAAATTAGTGCAAGCAGAACTAGTACATGCAGAATTAGTGCAAGCAGAATAATTTGAATTTCTTTTGAAATTATTCCAGCATTTACAGTCCTTTCGTTATTGTGTCGGCATCGCTTGATTTTTAGTTTTGATTTCCCTTCTGTTTACTTGCAATTAGAATTTCCTTTCGCATTGATTGCTTTTACTTTCCCACATGCTTTTGATTGTTTAGATTGGTGTTTCTTGAACTAGTGCAGGATTGGTGTTTCTCGCACTAGTGCAGGATTACATTTATTTTTGAGATTAATCGAAAGATAGACTAGAATTTGTTTTGTAGGTTACCAGGGACTCTCTGGTATTTCCAGTGCTACGTCTCGAAGTTCATGAACTCTTCGGATTGACAAATTAATTGTTGGTACATTTATAGACCCTATACTGCACCCAACACAAAGGAGTGAGTTTTTGACATTTTGGTCAAATCAACTAAGTTGTAAAGAAGAAAGAATACCCCATTTTGTGTAGAAGGAGAGATTGACGTTGTGCCTTAGTAAAAAAGGGTTTTCTATGAAAAATGTCTCTAGTGGGTTCCCTACCATTTACATAAATAAAAAAGGGGATCCATATAATTTTATTACATAACTTATTGATTTCAAAGTTTATAAGTGAAAACATATGATGAAAGTACAAAACAAAATTCAATTAATAAGTTACATCAACAAACACATTGTTGTCTTGATAATAATAAGCTAACCTAGACAATATGAGACCTACCAATTTCAGAGAAATGATGCAAAACATTGGAAATTAGGATTAAAAGGGTATAAAAAGAAAAATTAGTGACAAACACAAGGCCAAACAATAAAGAATAAAAAAGACTTATCTTCCTCTTGTACATTCCTAGATCCATATAGCCACCAACTAATTTTAGTAGTAACTTTCATTGTGAGAATAACTTCATAAAAGATTAGAAGTCCACATCCTCTTTAGAAATATATTTTTTAATTAAAAAATGATTAAAAAATATAATATAAGATCCACCATGCACTTGTCATAATCGAATATTTGAGAGGAGTTGGGGATAAAATACATTTTGTATCATTTCCCCTCTCATTCTCTTGCTTTATAGAAGCCATTATGAGAAATATTGTAGTATTTACCTTGAGTTTATCTTGCTTTAACTTAATTAATATTTCCTAGATTCATTGTCATTATTGTTTGAGTCTTGTAATTTGAGTACATTTGTAAATGTGATGGAACGAAAAGGGTTTGATGATTGTCAGGGGTTTTTTCCTACATTTTTCAACATCATAATAAACATCTTGCTAAATTACACAAGATTCATGATCACATTGATCTTTTGTACTTGTTTCCTTCTCTCACCCAAGCTCATGGTTGCTCATCCATCCTCTTAAAAATTTTGGTCTCTAAGTGAAATCAAGAAAGAATATTACATTATAATGATGAATACAAATAATATCAATATGTTTTTTATTATTTTTGGGACTATATATCTTAGAAAGTGTCTCTCTTCCTACATGTCAAGAAAAGTAACATCTTTCCTAGATTTTTTCAACACATTCTTAAATATCTTGATAAATTGCACAATCATCATCATTGGTTTGTTGTCTTTGTTTCTCACTCTCACCTAATTAGTTGTATTTGTCTTTTTATTTGTTGTCTTTGTTCTATATTATATTTTAAAATGTTTGTATCGACGTTTAAATATTTTTTATATATACTAATATTACTTTATTGATTGTAATTGTATGGTATCAGCCCCCTAGAGCATTGCTCAACGAGGAGGAGGTGGTTATAGTACAAGCGTCTGTTAAAAAACATGGAGCGAATATTTAGGATTAAACTAATGATTCTATGGAAGAAGATAATGATGTTGATAACACAATTGAAGAAGATGGTACAAATAGATTGATTTAGGAAACATTTCATAATGTTAGAATGGATGATGATGACAACTAGGATGATGGTCAAGCTTTTGATAAAATTGTACCTGACAAGGAAATTAAACCTCTTTATGAAGGCTCAAAAACATCTCTTCTCTCTACTGTATTGATGCAGGTAAACATAAAGGTGGTGAATGGTTTTCCAAACACGTGTGACCAAAATCCTAATGCATATAATATATTTTGTGAAAGTTAGTACTATTTACATGATAAACAAATTAATTTTTCTTTTGTTTTAATGTTAGTGCGTTGATCATCATTTAATTACTTTGTAACATTTGGATGCAATATGTGCGATTAATATTTTTAAGTACATTAATCATTACTATTGCTTTTTTTATGTCGTAGATTGTTAGGTGAATTTATGTTACCATCGTTGTATGTTTTACCTCATACATACCGAGATTTACATGCCATTATGAAATATATTGGAATGGAGTATCAAGCTATTCATTCATGTCCTAATGATGATATTATTTATTATAAAGAACATGCGTTGAAAGACAAATGCCCAAAATGTGATGAGAGTAGATATTGATAGATTATCAAAACAAGGATGTTAAAGAGGTTATTGAAAAAATTAAATTTCCAACTAGAGTTTCTTCAAACATAAAGAATATCCTAACAAAGAAAGGTGAATTATGTGGGGTAGAAACTCATGATTTACATGCATTCATTAAGGTAATTACTTTGGTGTATATATTTATACATTGGTGAAGCATATTGCTAGTGTTTTTTGTTTGTTTGTTTGTTTGTTTGTTTTGTTTTGTTTTTGTTTTCGTTTTCGTTTTTGTTTTTGTTTTGTTTTGTTTTGTTTTGTTTTTTTATTATTTGGGAATAAATAATCATCAGTCATTATTTTTTTTTTTTTACAGTGTGTTCTACCTCTAGCTCTCCCATACAAATTTGACAACAATGTCAAACAAGTTATGTATGATCTTGGAAAATACTTGAGTTAAGTGGAGATTTATTTGTAACTTGTAATTTGTTCAATAATTTGTGGTACAACTTATATTTTACTACATGTGTTTTACTTGTCATCATGTACTCTACACTTTTTTGTTGAAACTCGTGATATTCTTGCTTCATTTGTAGATGGTTGTCATCTAAAGAAATCGATAAAGAAGATATAAAGTATTGGAGGAAACACGTACCTATTCTAATGTGTGAAATGAAAAATTATCTACATATGGAATTTTTCAATGCATAATAACACTATCTCATACACCAAGTCAAGGAGATTGAAAAGTGTGGACTTATACATACAAGACCAATGTGGATGGTTAAGAGGCACTTGAAATAACTGGAGATTTTGTTTAGATGAAGAGCATGTCATAAGGGTTCTATGTTAGAGGGATATATGATATATAAAACCATGGTTTATATTTGTCAATATAGTCATGCAATAGGAAAAAGTATTAATGTATTGGATTACATTTGGGATGTCAACTCCATGAAAAAATTTGAAGGGTATTGAATAAAGTGTAACTAGGTTTGGTTTTCATAAATGTAATTTTGATCTTTGTACTTGTAAAGGAAAAGAAATATTATTTTTGTCATTTATAAAAATTATTTTCTTGCTCATTGAATAGGTCAAACACATGTTTAAGTGCTTCTAGAAAGTCAAAGAGTCAATGTCATGTATGAAGCTCTTCTTGAGCATGAGAAAAATATATATATGAGTCTACAATAGCCCTCCAAAGAAAAGCACAATCATATTGAAGAAGTCAGATAGAAAATGAATTAAATGTAAATCATATCGACTTGCATTAACAAACACAACTCTTCACACTGTCATGTCGGATCAATATGGAGGATGGATTACTATATATAACTAGTTAGGGTCTACGCAAAATAGAGACATAGAACTCAGATTTGTTTGAGATTTTCGGATGTATGTCATAGGATAATTTTTGGATGGGTACAAGGGTTTGCAATCCACACTGTAGGAGGAAACAACTTCGGAGGTCTCTGAAGCTTCATATACATAGTTACAATCTTGGTGTAATGATAATCTTGGTACATGAAAGAACGCAACCACTATCTCACAGTCTCGGCATAATTATAAGAAGGATCTCAATACTCTATCTTGGCATATATATTATAAACACAATCAAAATAATCACTGTCTCACATTCTTGGTGTATTCAAAATGAAGAGGATCTTAGTGATCATACAGTCTCGGCATACCTTCTAGATACAATCATGATCCCAGTCACAATCATGGTCTTGGTTGTATTCTAATGAAGATCTCGGTGGTAGTGAAATAAGGTGCAATAATGATGTAACAGTAATAATGGTGATATAGATATGATTTCAACGAGAAGGCTGCAATGATCTAAGTGATGATGGAACAATGATGAAGCATCAATGATGATGATCTCAAAAACAATGAAGAAAAGGATTGGTGTCTTGGTCTTGGAGTGGAATCATAAGTCAAGGGTCATGGTCTTGGTATTCATCAATTGGAATCTCTATAAGAAGAATTTTGTGCAGGTTTTCCTCTCTAAGAGGGAGAGGTTTTGGCCCTGGCAGAAAGCCAAACATATTGTGTTATTGTCTCTTTGTTTTGGTAGTTATTTGATGAACTAAGAAGACATACTCTAATAATAATAACAAGTGAAGATTGTGCTAGGAAGTAAAATTAAATAACTCACAAATATTTATCATGTGAAGAAGAATCCCATTATCTACATTTCCTTAGATTCTTAAATATGGTATTAGAGATAAGGTGTTGAAGTCAAAGGAAGGGAAACAAAGGGACATTCAATGATCAAGATTCAAAAAGAAATTCAAATCAGGTTGAAGGATATCAAAGAAAAAGGATCAAGATCTACTTTGAAGGATTAAGTCCTAGATCAAAGAATCATTCTACAACAACAAGAACATTTGTCTCCACAATCATGATCAAAAGGCCACCAAGACCCTCATCAAATTGTATAAAAATCAAGGTAACTCAAAGGACCTCAAAACAAAGATCACATAATCTTGGAATAGGTTCAAATCCTAGAAGCAATCTTGATCTACACTAAAAAAGAGGGCAAAACATATTGAAGGCAATAAGGCATGGTCATCTTCAAGAAAGGATCATCTCATTTCCCTAGAAGAAGATCATCCTCGAAGAAGAAAATAATCCTCATCAAAAGGAGTAACATTTTCTATTAAGGAAAGGCTTTCTAATTTGAAAGAAGATCATTCAAGAATAAGCCCTCATACATCTTCTTCAACCATCATCAACATGATCAAGGAGAAGATTTTGTCTTCAAAAACGAAGTAAGTATTTTTCATTAATCAATTTGGTAAAATGACTTCATGATTGCAAGATATATAGGTTGGATGGGTCATAAAATGTCCTTGCATGGAATAAGGAGGATTTTTATCATCATAATCATCATAGATAAGAGACTTCAAGTGAATATATCAAGGTCTCCTTTAAGTTCATTGGAGGAAACTCTTAAGGCCCTCTCATCCCTATGTAGCAAGAAAGGGGACATAAAAGAGATATATGAAATGGTAGATGATATACTTTTTGAAATGCAGTGAAGAAGGCCATATCACTTAGACCTGATTGAAGGTATCAAAATAATGAAGGAATGTCTTCATGAGATCTCAATTGGGGGAAAGACGATAATAAGATAATCATCATTGTTCTAACGAATAAGCAAGGTAACAAATATCCATGAACAAGAAGGTTACCTCACTCAATTTTTTTTTATCTCTATGTGATCCGATTTAGAATATTAATTTGTAGTGCTAAGATCTTCCTCAGACTATAAACAAAATGTTTTCATTGTGCTTAAGGATTCATCGATTATTGCGAGTGAAATGAAGAGTTTTTTATGTTAATTTTATGAGCAATTTAACATAAATCAGAAACTGAACAACAACATAAACATGTACATAACATCATCAAAAACACATTACAATAAGAACATGATAAAGGAGTTCATCCCTTATGGGCTACATCTCCTTGTTCCAACTTCCAATGGATTAGGCCTCTCTATTATTCTCAAAAGTGTAAAAATATATGTTTATAATGCTCAAATGCTTCTAAAACTTGCTCCAATTAGTCCATAATACCCAAAAAATGGCTATCTAGCCTCTTTTTTCCCCGAACATGGTAGAAAACTAAAGAAATTATGAATTCTCCTTGTTTTCCCATTATTCGTTCCAAAAATTGCTCCAAACTCGACATGATCCTACAAATTAGCTACGAAAATATGCTAACTAGGCAACATTTTCGCCACGCGGCGGGCCATAATCTTTTGGCCGAGTCTTATTGAAAATCACAATTGGCGAGGACTAATGGGGTTAAGTTTCATGTACGCGGTGGGTGATATTGAGAGAGTGATGTGGCAGACCTGACAAAAGTATAAACTAGCATATAAAGTTGCATCGCATCCGAAACTTATCAGTTAATCGCAATTTGGCAGAGTATCGACAACAATTATAATGTGAGACTTGTGTGTGATTGTGATATGCGATCCATCACATCACAACCTAGTTATGCTAGGGGTGATTACTATATATGTCTTCCCTTCACCGATAGGCGATTGTGATCCATTGCATGGCACCTCTTGTTGATTTCTGATTGCCTTCCCACCTACCTTTTGCACAGTGAAATTACAATTTATCGTATCGCAGCCCTTCCCTGCTCGAGGGCCGATTCTTTAACATGATCTGCCTTCGACCTATGATTTTTGATATGTGGGGGTCAATGGCAGCCTGCCACTTGGTGCCTCCCGATTTGTTGATGGAACCCGCCACGTCATTGAATCTTGCCATGTGAGCAAGTCAAACCTGAACATTGACTTGCTATAACTTCTGCATACAAGCTTAGATTTGAGTGTCATTCACACCGTTGGATTCAGAATGAAAAGATCTTTGATCTAAAGCTAAGCTTATCAAGATTATGAAACTTTGATTTTTTATCATAATTTTGAGCACTTGATCACTCCTCCTCACTAGAAGCATTTTGGACCGAAAAAGGATCACTTTCAATTGTTCAGCAAGTGAGGGCACAGTTCCCTCACCTTTCCAACCTCTATCCATTTGGCCTTTGAAGAAATTTTATGTTTGAGCCCCACTCGAAGATAATTGATATTTCCCCCCTTTTGTCATCCTTGTTCTTCTATTAATTATTGTGTCTTGCTAAATCACATGAAATAATTATGGAGAAAAATCTTCAATACATGGAATTTGAATATTCTCTCCTTGATATTCAGTCAAAGGAGGCTCATACAACCTTAAATTCTCAACATTAACAACAACATAAATTTGTATATGTGAAGGCAAATCCAACCTGAAGGCATTATTACCAATCTTTTCAAAAATTCTGAATGGACCATATCTAATTGGCTTTATCATTTTACCTTCTCCTTCGAGCGTCTCTTTGTTAATTTGAAGCCAAACTTCATCACCAACTTGGAACTTGTGATCTTGACGATGTTTGTCATGCCTTGCTTTGTACTTGCCTTGGCTTTTCTCAAGCTATTCTTGAACCTTTTGGTGTACTAATTGTATTTTTTCAATGAACTTTCTTTCTTTGTCTATGTCGCTATGACCTTCAATAAAAACATCTTTTCCAAAAATAAAATCCAAAGGAGATTAGGCAAGTATCCAAAACATGCCTCAAATGGCGAAGTTTGAGTGGAAGAATTCTTGGCTCGATTATAAGCATGTTGAATATAGTGAAACTATTCATCCCACAACTTAGGATGCTTGTTACAATACCCACACATAAGATGTATCACTGTTCTATTTACTACCTCTATTTGACCATCTAGTTGTGGATGAAAATTTGTAATCTTTTTCAGTTTGGTGTCCATGAATCCCCACAAGTTTTACCAAAAATACCCCATAGAGTGAGAATCTCGATCACTAACAATGGATGTAGACAATCCAAAATGAACCCAGACATTCTGAAAGAATAATTAAGCTGTTTGTTCAGCTGTAACTTGCTTTTTACATGGCATCAAAATACACATTTGGTTGAACCTATTCACAACTACATACAAATAACCATGACCTCTTTTTGACAATGGAAGACCTCCTACAAAATCCATAGAAACACTCTCCCATGGTCGTGAAGGAATCGAAAGTGGTGTGTACAATCCTAACTTTCTATTGCTAGGCTTACTGATTTCACTGAACATCCTTTAATAAAATGAGACACACTTTCAAGCATACGAGGCCAATAACAATACCTCTTTAGATGTGCCACTGTCTTACTTACACCGAAATGACCAGCAATAAGAGAAGTATGTGCATCTCTTATGATGTTAAGTCTTTTTCCCTATGGAATACAAAGCTTACCAATATGGTACAAGAAGTTATCATGCAAATGATAATCCAATTCCTCTACTTTGATACATTGACTCAAGCTTGCATAAAAATCTTGAAAGTCATTATCTAATGCATATTTCTCAATATAACTTTCACGTAAAACAAAATTATGCTTGAGTAAAGTAGTTACACTAACAATTGGCGTAGAAAGCATATCAACAACTTTATTGTAGATACCTTTCTTATACTTGATTACCAAGTGGAATTGTTGAAGGAAACCCATCCATTGGAAATTCCTTGATTGCTGCAACTTTGATTGAGATTTAAAGTATTGCAATGGTTGATGATTAGTGTGAATGACTATTTCCTTACCCATCAAGTAGTGTTTCTATTTTTTCACAATTTGCACCAATTCATAAAATTCCTTCTCATATGTAGGATAATTAATCACTGCACCATTAAAAGTTTCCGAATGAAGACAGATAGTCTTACCATGTTGCATGAGGACTACACCCATAGAATAGTCATTAGCATCTGTCTGAATCTCAAATGACTATCTCAATTTTGGAAGTGAGAGTACAAGAGCTGTACTGGTATTTTCTTTCAATGCATCAAAGGCCTTTTTTTGTTTGCCTCCCCACCTAAAAATCCTTTTCACGTTGGTCAATGCATGCAAAGGAGCTTCTATAAGAGAAAAACTAACAATGAATTTCCTCCAATATTGGGCTGCTCCCTGAAAACTTCTTACCTCTGTAATTGTTTTGGGCATTGGCCAATTTACAATGACATCAACCTTGGAGGGATCTATTTTCAAATCACCTCATCCAACAATATGACCAAAGTAAACTAAAGAAGTCTTTCCAAACTCGCACTTTGACATCTTTAGATACAATTGTTTTTTTTTAAGAAATCAAGTACTTTTATTACATGCACGACATGTTCAACACAGGATTTACTGAAAATTAAGATGTCATCTAAGTAGACTATGACAAATTCATCAAGAAATGGCCTCAACACATCATTCATCACACACATGAATGTAGCAGGAGCATTACATAAACCAAATGACATAACCAACCATTCAAACAAACCCTATTTTGTTTTGGGCATTGTCTTCCAAATGTCTCCTTCGGCTATTCTAATTTGATGGTAGCCAATTATTAAGTCCAACTTAGTAAAATATTTTTCATCTTTTAATTGATCTAGTAAATCATCTATTTGAGGTAGTGGGTAACAGTTCTTTACTGTATTTTTTTCAATGCATGGAAGTCCACGCACATGTGCCATTTTCCATCCTTCTTTGGCACCAAGACAATAGGTGAGCCACAAGGCGAGGAAGATGGTATGGTGATCCCTTTATTCAACAATTCTTGGATTTGCGTCTTGATTTCTGTGCTTTCCATCACTGATATTCGGTACATGTCAATGTTACAAAGAGGACAATCTTGCTGCAACTATATCTCATGTTGAATTCCTCTCTTGGGAGGTAATCCCTTTGGCTCCTGAAACATTTCATCATATTGGTTAACTACGCCAACCAGTTCAGATTTGAAATTCGAATCACAATCTTTAAAAGCTTCATTATCAACATCACTTTTGGGTTTTATCATGAGAAGCATAAAATTCTTGCTCAAATTCACCAGTATTTTCATCTGCCTTGCATTAATAAGAGAACGCTTTGTTTTCTTGCTGTGAGTTCTCACAATATATTCTACTCCATTTTTGAATAAATGATATTTATTTTCATGTCAATGGAATATTTATTTTCTTAATTAAAGGTATGGGTTTCCCAAAACCATGTCACGGATATCTAACGGCACAACATCAAGCTCCACTTCATCTATGGAATTTGCAGTAATAGCGAATCTCAGTTTACAATTTCTGGTAATCCTCAATTGCGCATTGTCACATATCCATCCAAGTGGATATGGTTTATGATGTGGAATAGCTTTGAGTTTTAAACTCTTGACAATGTTTTCAGAGATAAGATTGGATTGAGAGCCTCTATTGAACATCTTATCAATCTTGTTATGTTTTGAGATCACCCTTATGTGAAATAATTCTATTCTCCTCTTTTCATTTGGAGTTTCATTTTGTGAGTCTGAAGAACTAGTGTCGGCAATGGATTCTTTTAATTTTAACCCCATGGCTATGATTTTAGTCTCATCGCCTGAATCTGATCCCAAATCATGTTGAGTGGTTGCATTTGTCTTCTATTTTCCCTTGTTGTTGTTTCTTTTAGGTTTCATTTCAGGATGAAACTTCCAACAATGATCTTCATCATGACCCTCTATGGAACAATGTTTGCATGTAATTTTCTCTCGTTCCTTTTCAATAGATGCATTTTTCTTTGCCTTCCCTTTGAAATAATTTTCTTTTCCCTTAATCTTAAATGGATTTTTACTACCTTCTTCTGGGGTGTTTTTACCTCTTACCTCAAGATGAGTGACTTGCACACACACATAATCTAGATTATTGGGATTAAACATTAAGATAGTATGCATAAGGTAAATGTGTAAAACCCCTATGTACTTCAACCAAGTGTCTTGTGATTGTAAATCTACACCTAACATCAGAGACCTTTTTCTGAATTGTTGGGCATAATATTGCACATTTTGACCTTTTAGTTGTCTAAAGTTGAACCAATTCATGATGTCTTTTGGCATGTAAGCTAGAGGGTAGAATTGTATTTTGATTGTAGCAATGAAATCACTCCAAGAAATCGAGATATTACCAGGTTTTTTAATCTCCTCTTGGGTCTTTGATTCCCACCATACTAGTGATGGGCCCTCCATTCTCAAGGAAGCTAACTGAATCTTTATGTCATCCTCTTGAAGGTTTTGAATCCTACAATAGACCTCCAACTGATAAATCCAATTATCAAGCTTCTCTACATTCACTTCATCATTATACATGGGCAACTCAAATTTAACATAAAGTTTTAAAAAATATGATTTACTAGTCCCTTTTGAACAATGATGATGAGTATGAGTAAGGGCTATGTTAGTGTCAGTCTTTCCAGCCTTCCTCCAGTCATCAAATATGCTCTTACAAAGTGGTTTCAGAGTGTTAAGGTCAAATTTTGTCATTTCAAAGAGTTTTCAAGCAAAATTTGGTCACTAGGCATTAGGTCTAGGGTTTGCTCTCACTCTTTTCAAAATTGCCC
>APFE030213332.1:0-22725 GCA_000404065.3 Pinus taeda | reverse complement strand
TTTTTTTTTTCTGCATAAAACTAAGCTATTTATATTACATTAACTGAAGCATTACAGTCAAAAATACAGAAGGCCGAGGCCTTGAATCTCCATGGAGAATTCTCTGGAAAACTATGAAAAAAGTGCAGTTCTAACCAGCTCGCCGAGACCAAATTAATCGACACAGTGGCATTTCAGCCAACACACTGGACATTGACATTGCAAACTAATTGACACATTGACACAACAGACACGTTGACACCTTGACACTTGGACGTGCTATAATGCCGACACCTTGACATCAGATAAACCGACACTTGGAAAAAGAAGGGAAGAACAGAGAACCGGATGTCTGGGTTGTCATTCATCATCCGTTTCATATGGCTCGTCCTCCTTCCCTGGCCGAGGTTCTGTGCTGTTGGCTTCCCGAACTGGCTGATTGCTCCCTTCCTGCATTCTGGCCGGCTGAATCATGGAGGTACTGGCCTCCTTTGTCTGAGGAGGGTGCCTGAAATCTACCTTAGGCACCTCCATGTCCAATCTTGGCACAGTGAGACTATCCCTTTGCCGGCGAGCGTCGCTGCAATGCTCCACCGTGACTGAAACAATCAGTGTGTTGTCCGCAAATGTGCAGGGAATACTATATTTAATCGCAGGGTGCTCTGTATGCCCACATTCCCGGTGTTCTTGGCTCAATTGTCTGTTGAAAGACCGTTGCAGGTGGCCGCTATGGATCCAGGAATCTTCCTCTGAGGAGGCCGGAGGAGTGGCTCTCCTCTGCGTTGGAGGGCGACCCCGTGAACCTCCTCTTCCTCTCGGCCCTCTACGCTCCCCAGACATACTAATGACCCTTACCTGCACCTCTGCAGAAATTCTTCGTCTTGACAGAGGGCGCTCTGTAGCTCTCAGCTTCTGCTCAGGTGTCTGCGCATAGTGCGGGGGAGCCGCCGTCTTATAGACCGCCATGAGCACCTGACCTGGTGTGGCATTAACGGGCGTCTGCTCTCTGGCTATCATTCCCAGGAATGTCTGTGCCGCCATTACTTTCCTATGCGTCGAATGAACTAACGCCTGGACGGAAATCCTGTGCGTATTTATGGTTCGGGCATGCTGGGGTGTGGTGGCTCGTCCAGGCTGACAACTGCCCATGTGACTTGCCACGCAGCACCCCAGCTGCCATTTACGCCGTTCGATCACCCGCATCCGGGGAGGGTAGATCTGTTTGCACCAAGGCGATGCAGTCTTGTTTGAGGCGACCATCGTCAATCGTATTCAGAGACCCTGAGAAGAATGGTATCGACTGTGACACTCCTTGATTTGCTAATCGATCTGCAACCTTGTTGGCTGTTCTCCTGACATGGTGGAAGGAGATGTTGGGGGTTGTTTGTAGCTTTTCCTCCAGATTCTCCAAGCGGCTTAACAGTCGCCAGCTTTTGGCCACCTTGACCGCTTTGGCTCCTGCCTGTATTCGTTTGGCCATTGCTATTAGAATCAGTGAATCACCTTCTACTTCCAAAGGATAAAGGTGGTTCTGATCGGCTAGTCGAATTCCTTGCCAGAGACCCTCCAGCTCCGCCGCGTTGTTGGTGTCCGAGCCCATGGTACCATGATACACTTGCAGTAATTCTCCCTTGTGATTGCGAATGATTCCTCCGTAGCCGGCCGGACCTGGGTTTCCCTTGGCAGCTCCATCAAAGTTCAATTTGAAGGAGAAGGGTGCAGGCGGGGACCAAGAGGAGGGAGATGAAGATCTGTTGGGAGGTGTGATGTTGGGCCTGATTGATGACTGGTGTTCCAGATTCCAATTTTTTAGTATGAGTTGCTCCTGTTGGCTTTCTGGCCAGTCCTCATCTCTCCAAGCTCTGGTGGCTATAGTTTCCTGAATGTTCTTCCTGAGATTGATCCAGAGATCTTCTATTGATCTGGATTTGCTGTTGAAGATTCTGTGATTGCGTTCCTTCCAGAGGGACCAGTAGAGAAAGCCAGGTAGGATATTCCATAAGGAATTGAGTACCTTGCTTTTGAATGGGTTTTTTGTCCAGGTTCTTATGTTTGCTGTTATATCCGTCATTCTGGGGTGTGCCTTCTCGTTACAGTGCTCGACTTTCTGCCAGATTTGTTGAGCTAATGTGCATTCTTCTAGGAGGTGGTGGATAGTTTCACAGTTTTTATTGCAGTTCGGGCATCTGGACGGCCCTATAAAACCTCTTTTGATGAGATTGTCCCAGGTAAGAATGCGTTTTTTGCTGAGTAGCCAGAGAAAGGTGGAGATTTTAGGCCATAACTCTGCTTGCCAGACTTTTTCCCAGAGTTGATCCTTGTCCGCTTGGTCATTAGAGTAGCGCAGGTGATGAGCTTCTTTCGTTGTGAAGGTGCCTTTTGTCGTGTAACCCCATCGGAGCTTGTCCTGATGCTGGGAGATACGAATTTTCCTTTGGTTGAGTTCCTGTTCAATATCAGTGTAATCTTCTCCCTGCCAATCTATTTGCCAGAGTCGTGCTGGTTTCCAAGTTTGATATTCATGGGTTGGCGTGGGCTGCCAGAATTGATGAACCAGTGGGATGTTTCCTTGATTCATTTGGATCTGCCATAGAGGTCTATGGAATAGATCAGCCAACTTAGGGAGTTGCTGCCAGGAATCGTTCCAGAATCGGGCAGTTTGTCCTGAATGAATCTCCCAGAAACTATGTTTTTGAATGAAACTGCTTTGCTGTTTTGCATTGTTCCAGATAAGGGATCCCTGTGAGGTGGGATTGATCCGGATTAGATCACTCCACTGGCTGCCTCTGGCGTATTTGGCTTGCCAAAGTTGGGTCCAAGGGATGTTGGGTTTGGTAACCCAGTTCCACCAAATTTTGGCTCCCATTGTGTTGTTGCTGTGAAGCGGATCCCGAAGACCGAGCCCTCCTTCTGATTTGATCTTGCAAACCTCAGTCCATTTGACGAGAGCCCATTTCCTGTTCTGATTAGAAGATCCCCAGAGAAAATTTCTTTGGAGAATGCGAATTGCTTTAAGAACACCTTTAGGAGCTGCTAAAATGGAGAAGAGATAAAGTGGCATCGCTTGTAGAACTGATTTGATTAGAACGAGCCTTCCTGCCAGATTTAGGGCCCTGAAGGTCCAGGAGGATAGCTTTGATTCCAATTTGTCCAACAGTGCTCTCCAGGAAGCTTGCTTGATTGCTGAATCAGAGAGGGGGGCGCCAAGATATTTGGATGGCAGGTGGGAGATGGAGAATCCTAAAATTCGGGCGATGGTTCGTTGAGTAGGAGGGGGGGTATTGAAGAAGAAGAGCTGGGATTTTGCAGCGTTGATGGAGGTGCCAGAGGCTTCAGAGAAGAGGGCTAGAAGGGAGCTAAAAGCAGAGGCTTCTTTAACTGAAGGATGACCAAAAAGCATAGTATCATCAACAAATTGCTGATGCGTTTGAGGATCACGGCCATGCAGGGATATGCCTTTAAGGAGTTGAGAGGAAACCGCTGATTTAAGCAGCCTGCTGAGACCTTCCGCCATTAGAACAAAGAGGAAGGGAGATAGGGGATCCCCTTGCCTGATTCCCCTAGAGGGATAGAAAGGAGGTGAGGGAGAGCCATTCAGAAGTACGGAGAAACTGGGGGAAGTAATGAGGCTCATGATCCATCTTGTCCAGGTGGCATTGAAGCCAAAAGCAATTAGCATTTTATGAATATACTCCCAACTTAACTTGTCAAAAGCTTTGGATAGATCGAGTTTGAGAAGCATACCTGGTTTTTTGAGCATCTTTAAAGAGTGGATGACTTCATTGGAGAGAATTATGCCGTCCATGATTTGTCTGCCTTCAACATACCCTGTCTGTTCTGGAGAGATGAGAAGAGGTAATAGCGGTTTGAGGCGGTTGGAGATGACTTTTGAGATCAGCTTGTAAATTACATTGCAGAGCGCGATTGGCCTATACTTCTCAGGTTTGGTTGATGTTGCTTCTTTGGGGACCAAAGCTATAAATGTTGAGTTTAAGGATGGGAGGACCCAATGCATGCTACGGGACTCTTCCACAATCTCCCACACTTCATTTTTGATGAGATCCCAGAATTCATGGAAAAAATTGGCTGTGAATCCATCGGGCCCTGGAGCTTTGCCGTCTTTGAGTTGTGCCATTGCTTCTTCTACTTCCTTTGATGTGATTGGCTGAAGCAACTGAGCATTATGATGATCATTTATGATTTTCGGGATGTGCTGGGTGATTTCCTTTATTGCCTCATCCCTGTTCCCATTGGGTTCTTGTAGGATGTCCTTAAAGTATCCAGTGAATACTTTCTCCATACCTTCATGGTCCTCTATTCTTTCACCTTGCTGGTTTTCTACAAAGATGATTTTGTTATGCATGCGCCTTTGAATGGTTGATCTGTGGAAGAATTTTGTATTTTTCTCGCCTTCTCTAAGCCAGCTTATTCTGGATTTTTGTCGCCATAAAATTTCCTCTTGTTTTTGACGTTCTTCAATTTGATTCCAGAGGATCTGCTCCTGTTGGTTTTGCTCTTCTGTGCGGCCTTCCAGAATAAAAGTTTGTTGCAAGGCTTGCATTTGTTGTTCCAATTTTTGTTTGCTCTTCTGTATATTGCCAAAATGAGTTCGATTCCAGTGTTTAATCGTTTGCTTCAGATGTTTCAGTTTTTGCTGAAACTGATACATTTTGGCTCCAGCCGGTGGGTTGTAGGATTTCCAGGCCTGATGGACCACTTCTTTGAATCGGGTGTCCAGCAACCAGAAGGCTTCAAAACGGAAGGGTCTGTTGCAGTCTTTGCTTGGGCGGGACCAATGCAGAAGAACAGGCCAATGATCTGAGCCTCCCTGAGGGATGATGGCTGCACTGAAGTCCCCTCCTAGATGAATGGCGTTGTCAGAGATTAAAAATCTATCTAATCGAGAAGCGATATAGTGTGTGCCTTTGCGCTTGTTCGACCATGTGTGTATTCCATTGGAGGTATGCACATCCATTAATCGGTTGTTGTGAATGAATTGTTTGAAGCTATGGCTGTCATTATCGAGCCTGGTTCGTCCCCCCTGCTTTTCTTCCATGGATTTTATGATATTGAAATCTCCTCCTCCTATCCATAAAGGATATCGTCGCTGTTCATTGAGGAGGGAAATTGTTTCCAGGAGGTCCAATTTGTGCTGAATTGATTGCGGGAAGTACACATTGGTTAGATGCCCATGGATTTGGGTACCAATGAGGTGGAAAGTTGCCTGTATGAGATGTTGCGTGGCATGGAAGTTGTCCAGAGAGACAATTTGTGGGTTCCAGAGAATGGAGAGACCGCCTGAAGCCCCTGCTGCATCCACCGAAATGGAACTACTGCCTACCCAGGCCTTATTGCTGAATTTATCTATTGTAGTGCTGCTGCATTTTGTTTCTTGAAGAAAGACAATTGCTGGTTTTTCCTTCATGATCAAATTTTTTATCATTCTGTGTTTCGTGGGACCGTTAAGTCCTCTGACATTCCATGAGATTAGCTTCATGGAGATGGTTCCTTGGGTTTGAAGAACTTGGTCAACTTGGGGAATTGCCCCGAGTTCATTAGTATTTCCCCCACTGCTATCGTTCTTTGTAGATCTGTTTTTCTGCCTCGTTTCTTTGTTTCTTTATGGATTTTCCGTCCATCCCATTGACTTCCTCCTTGGATGCCCAAGCTTTTGTGATGTTGGACCCTTGTCAGGACTCCTTCAATTTTGTCTATCTGCCAAGGAGGGATTAGAGCATAGTCTTTTTGCTGGCAAGCAGTTTCCAATTTGGAGATGTCCAGTATGGAGATGTTGAATTCTTCTAGATCCACATCTTCACGATCTTCCTCCATGTTGTCAGGGGCAGATATGTCTAAAATGGTGTCTTCCATAGCTTCTTCATGGAGGCTCAGAGCTAAGGCGGCATCAAGATCCATGTCTGAAGCTTGTGAGGGTTCATTAAGCAAGGTTTTTCCTTTGGGGGAGAATAGGGTTTCCATGTCTGAAGCAGGGGTAGCTTTTCTAGCCGCAGGAGGATCACTTGATTTGGAAGGGGCCAGAGCCGAGGATGAGGGGGATTTAACAGGCTTGGGGGAGGGCGGGGATGGATTCAGAGATTCAGGGTTAACATCATTGGGGCTAGATTGGGGGTCGAGAGATTCTAAGGCAGTGAAACGGTTATTGGGTTGCGCCTTAGAGGATTGAGACGGAGGCGGATTGGCTTGATGCCTTCTTGCATGTCTGCGGCGATTGAGAATTTTTGTGAAGCCTTCAGGGTCAGTGGAGGTTTCGCTAGGAGAAGTCTTGGGCTGTACATTTAATGGACAGTCTCTGAAGAGATGTCCATGTTTATGACATTTTCTGCAACGAAAAGGTATATGCTCATAATCTATAGGCTGCTTCCATTCATAGTCATCGTGAAAGAGACTTACCGTAGCAGCAAGGGTCTTGGTGAGGTGCATTTGGACGCATATTCTGGCATAGGAGGTGAATTTGCGCGTCTTGGTTTCAGTTGCAGTCTTGATGAAGGTGCCCAGTTTGTTGCCTATCCATTCCAGTATTTCTTCTCTCCAGTACTCTACGGGTAGGGAGTACATGCGAATCCAGACAGGAGCCCAGCTGAAATCCTCTTTATCTGGATTGAATCTTGGTTTCCAATCCGTTAGATACAAGCCTGAGGAGTTGAAGAAGTACGGCCCTCCATCGAATATTCTGGTTTTGTCTTCTATGCAATTGAAAATGGCTGTGAAGAAGCCTTTTGGACCCAGTTGTAGAGTAACCTGCCCTTTGGGCTTCCATTTTGAGGCAATCCAACCGTTCAGGGCTCTTTCTGTGGGCCAGAATCCCAGAAACTTTCCAATCAGTGCATGGTCCTGCATGAATTGGATTTCTTCATTGATGAGGTGGCTTGGTAGCTCGATCTTGATCGATTCTGCAGCTTTTGGAATGCAGGTTGCAGAGGTGACCTTGGGATGAGCTGCTTGCGATGCATTGGGTCTATTGTCGCCTGCTTCTTCTTCAGTACCTTGTCCTTGGTTCTGCTGTTCCGATATCGTCCGTGTATTGTCTTTTGCTGATTCTGGGTCAGCCTCTGCATGTTGCAGATTATTTGTCAGAGGTTTCTTATTATTGGTGTTGGGTGTCTCCAATGGAGGGGAGGCTGACCGCTCCCCTCCTGCAACTTCTGCCATAGGTTGGTCAGTGACCAAACCCGCTGTGATGAGCGCAGAGAGTCCTGGCGGCGGCCCTTAGGGTTTCACTGTTGTTGCTGCTGTATGAGCGTTGCAGAGCTCTCATCTCTTTCTGGAAGAGTGGATATTTTAAGGAAAAGGAAGAGAAATAATTATTTTCCATGTAGAGAAGAACAACCATTTCACTTTGTATGAAGAGAAGAAAAGGGAGTGGCAAAAATTGCATATTTGCGACCAATGTAATTAAATTTATGAACTAAAAGAAAAACAAGGTTGTTGCATAAGACAAAACAAAGATCTAAGCATTAGTCATTTGTTCAAAGATATTTTAAAGATAGCGGATTTGAGTTGGGAAATTGAATGAAATAGAGATTTGAGTAACTACAACAAGTCGTTGCCTATAATTTTTGGGAGTTGGTGCTTCAAGCAAGTGGATTCTTGTAAGAAAATTGGGTTGGAGCCTCTTGTAGGTTGGCGCCTACATAATTTGATGTAATCAGAAGTTGGAGCTTAGATTTACATCATAATCAAAAAAAGAATTTGTAGTTTTCTCTCGTATGGGTTACCACATAATTCACCGTGTTCAACATTTCATGTGAATCGTGCATTTTTGTTTTGTTGATTTCATTTGATTGATTAGATAATTGTTAAAAATTTGTATAATATTTATTCACACCCCCTAGTATTCTTTGGTTCCCAGCAATTGGTATTATAGCAGGTTCCTTTAGAAAAAACTTAATAGATGGAAGGTATGTATATAAGGAATCATGTCCTATGACGATGGACTCTTTTCAAATAGAGAAAAAGTATTTGATGGAGCTAATTAGATATTCTGGAAGATTAGAATGGAAGCCTACCTAATGTCCCTTGGTTTTGATGTTTGGGTATCTCTTGACATTGGTTACACAGCTCCAATAACTCCTCCAATAGATCTAGATGAAAGAATAGCATATTCAAACAATGCACATGCTAGGAATCCAATATTGTTTTGTCTTATCCAATCTAAATAAGTCAAGGTGATGCATTGTCAATCTGCTAAGGAGGTTTGGGACAAGAATAAGAATAGCTACAAAGGAGATGCCAAGTTAAATAAAGAAAAAATTCAAACTCATAGAATGAGGTTTGAAAGTTTAAAGATGAAAGAGGAGGAAAGTATCAAAGAATAATTTCTTAGAGTTGATGAGGTAGCTAACATGATTAGAGGCCTTAATAAGAAACTTAATGAACATATAATGGTTTAGAAAATATTGAGATCCATTCCTATGAGATTTAATGCCAATATCTCTTCCATTGAAAAGATGCAAGACCAGAACACTCTCTTGATGGAACAACTACATGGAATTCTGGTAGCTTACTAAATTAGAATTGAAAAGAGAAGTGAAAACCAAAGGAGGATTCCTTTAAAATTCAAGAACTCTAAAGAACATTAAGTCTGCTCTAGTCATGATTCAAATCAAGAGAGTGGTTGATTTGCGAGGAAGTTAAAGAGTTCCTTATAGGAATTATAAAGGCAAGCTACTACTCAAATGCTTTAATTGTGGTAGAATTGGTAAATTTTCTTCAAAATGTCCTTACTATGGAAAGTAATTTCTACTTCCTATTGATTTCCTTGTATAAACATACATAATAGCAAAAATAATGGGGCTAGATCTCTCTAAAGCCAAAAATCAAAGTTTGACATAGCTCAATGAGTTAGATTAAATAAAAAAAGATGACATTCAAAGGAAAAATATCATTTAGAAATAAAGTACGAGATGGAATGAAAATTTCATTAAAATCAAGATGTTCAAAGCAGGTGATTGGGCCCTTTTGTTTGATTTAAAATTTAAAGATTTTCGATGAAAATTCTAAACACATTGGTTAGGCCCTTATGAAATATAAGTTTTTCTTTTATAATGGAGCAGTAAGAATTAGAACTATTGGAAAATAAGGAATCCATTTTATTGTTAATAGGCATGGATTAAAGCTCTATCATAAGCCCTTAACAAGAGAAAAGTTCATTTGAAATTTGAAATTTGTAGAAAAGTGTAGAGTTGAAATTGGTGGGAAAAATAGATTATTATCCTTCAGCACCCAATACCACTTGATTTCTTTTCTCTAGAAAGAAAGGTAAGAAGAAGAAGAGAATAAAAAAATTTCCCCTCTTTTCCTCTCAGATTGGCATAAATTAATTTCAAAATTTTCAAAGTTTAAGGAATTAGTTGTTATTTAAATAAGATCATATCATTGCCAACAACATCATCAACCTATTCCACAAAACGTTTGTTGCAAATTTCTTAACATTCTCACTCTGATAGAATTCTGTAGCCATAAAAAATTCAGTAACTGTCCATTTTCATAAGATATTTGAGCAACAGTCATGATCCAATCTCATGCTAACAACAATCTAAGAAGTAGCAAGTCACATATGTAAATTTGATTTTATTAAAGGTAAACTATAGGACTATAATATGTTTACATGTATATTATTCTCTAACTTAGATAAATAAAAGGCTTATTCTAAATAGCCTCCACATAAATTAATAATGGAAAATCTTGTTCCTGTCTCCTATTCCTCAAATCATAATATGCCCTATCCCATTCAATATTAAAATCTAAACGAATCAAAAAATCTATCATAAAAATATTGATATTTTATTTGGGGATCATCCAATCATTATGAATTTAGGCACTCCTATTACTAAATTTCCACCTCCTACACAAATAATGATGCACGACCTTTCTCATTTCATTATGTTACATTCAAACATATCTTAGTGTCCATCACCTCAGCTACATTGTAATCATCCTTGTAGTAGTTAAGTAGGAAACGCATTTTGAAGCTCAGAGTTCCTAAAATTTGTAGATGGGTATTTTCATTTGTTTGAAACTATAGGTGCAAACTTTTTCGAGGCTTGCCCAAAACGTAAGAAATAATTACAAACGGTTGGGTGGCTGAAATTCTTTTGAAAATGTTGAGGCCATGTAGAGGTGGCAAGGGAATTTTCAAGGGCCTATGATGGTGTTGAAGTGAAGATTGGAGAAATTAGGTTGAAATTTACATAATCATTTTCTAGCATAATGTATACGATTTTAAAGAACAAGGGAAAACTAGTTGAAGTGTTAGTGACTCAAACAAAATTCATGGAGCACTTTTCTAAAAAACCCATAATGGATATGTTTGCGTTGTGATCAACACCCTGAAAAAATTTGGCTACATTTTAATTTTGGAGCCTATTGAGGATCTTATTATCTATCATTCCATGGTTACTCCATTATCAATGGATGTTGTGCTAAGTGTTTAAGCATTCTTCCTGATTTTTAATTGTCGAAATCACTTGTTCACACATGCTCAATCCTTATGAGTTCATAAATGCACTTCCTTTAACTTAGCTTAAACAATCATGGTCTAGGCCATCTAGACAATGCCTACATAATTTCAACCTATCTCAATAGTTAGTGTGCACTTCCCATTAATACTATCGCTCACTTTGGTCACATTCGCACTTCTATTTTTGTGAGCTTTCCTAGATGTCACTTTGGGTGCACTTTTGCTTTCACGAGTGTTGTTTTCATGCACACACCTGTCAGTTTTAATTCTTTTCACCTTAATAAGTGTCATTTTCATGTTATCTTTACTCTGGAATGTGTCACATTGAATGTCATTCACGTTTGCAAGTGTTTTTTCATGTTTTCTTCCTGTCGCAGGTGTCGCTTTTGTTGTTTTCACTCTTGCATGTGTTACACCTTTGTTCATTATTAGAGTTAGATCTAGTGCACCCTTTTGCATTACATGGTATTACATATCATAAGAATATGATCTAGACACATTCCTACATCTTAGTGCACCTTTTGGTTACAGTCGACACTTTTGTCGCAAGTTGTGTTCTACGTGTCATAATGTGTCGTTTCAGCTATCACACTTAGAAATAAGTGTTGCTTTCCTGTTGTTTCAGGTTATAACTTTTTTCATGAGTCTTGCATATTCTCTGAGCTTGTATTGATGGAATTCATGTGTGTGATCCATGTTTGAGTCACATTCGAATTCACTTCCCTCTCTTACTCTATTGGTACCACACTTAGCCATTTTGGAGCTATTCTTTGTCCTCCTACTCAGTGCAAGTTGTAAAGGCATTATCCCTCTTACCAGGTGATGAGTATATCCTATTCATGGGTCTCATTAATGCAACCTTTCCCTCCAATACTCGTGCATGAAGTCCCTATAAATGCCATCTTCAATAATTTCACATTGAGGAACCTTCCTATGAGAAGTGACCTTTTCCTCCCTCAGTGAAAAGTGCACTTCAAACAAATAATCAACCATTTTTGTGTCAAAATACACTAGTATAGAAGGAAAAGTGCATTCCATCTGAATAGTGATCCCTTTTCAATTTAAATGATGTTGTCATAAAGGCTTCCCCTTAAGCTTAGAGTATGGCACAATAGCAAGGCTCAATCTTGCTTCCATTCCCACTCTATGGCCAACACTTGTCTTGCCAAGCCTTCCTCAGTGCATGGCACAATATTAGCATAGAATGAACCCTTGTTAGGAAAAACTATCCTTTCATTAACTTCTCCTCCTCCTTCCAGAGCATAGCGCAGTCTCGAGCAACAATCCTTTAACCTTATTCCTTTTTCAGGCCCTCTATGCTAAAAGATTGCTCAAGCCACTCTTCCTTATTGCATGGCACAATAACAAGGCTCATTATGACCTCATCTTAGTCCTTGTCTATTCAAACTACACTTTCCTAGTCTCCCTCTATTTCCTTCTTGGTGCATGGTGTAGTCTTAAGCAACAAGCCCATCAAACGCGTTCCTTGTGCTTCCTCATTGTACTAGACCAAGGAGATATCCTTCTTCATAGCACATGGCATAGTAACAGTGAACATTGGTGTTTTCCTAAGCCATTGTTGTGCTCAATTGTGCCTTCCTTATCATGCATTTCTCTTTCAACACTCACATAGGCCTATCATAAGAAATCTCTTCCATGAGCCACTAGGGATAGGATATATGATTTTTAGGCTGATTTTTCCTTTTCATGGATGATCTTCATTGGTAGGTGTTCCTTCTCAACATGACAGGGTGATGCTTAAGGAAGATGTCAAGTAGAACAAGTAAAGAAGCACTATTGGAGAAGTAGCATAAAGAAGGACCACCATGAAGACATGAAGAAAATCTTGGACCATGACAAAAAGGCATTGCATGATGAATTAGAGGATTCCAAAGGTAATATAAGATCCTTCAGAGGGTGAAGAAGAAGCATAGACTAGATCTATCATCAAGAATGCAAGACAAAGAAACAAGGAGAACAACTTCGCATTGCCACCTGATCATGAACTCCATGTCTTCAATGTCAAGTTGTGACTTGTACAAGTATCATCACAATGTGAAGTGTGTCCATGTGTAATTCCACATCTTTTATGGAAGTAATGATGTGATCGAAATCTGGATTAGGGGCAAAAAGTTGCTCAAAAATCAAAGTGCTCATAATCAATCAAAACATGAACAACAGAATCCGTCTCGGCAATATGATCCCAATGTAACTTGTTTCACTCAAAACAAAGTTTGTATGAGAAATTTAGAGCGTTCAGATTGTTTGGTCAAATAGGCGAATTTTGGTACAGGCTGACTAGGATGCTACCTAGGCATCTGTACAACCCAATAAAAAAAGAATTTTCTTGGGAATATTCCCACAGGTGGCCCAATCAGATCGTGACACTTGGAAGCACGTTATTGGTCAGATAATTTTTGGGTGGACCACTAAGAGGGTCACACGTGGCAAGCCTGGGGCTGCCACGTGCCCTAGCAATGGTCGGTTAAAATTTTATATGGCATGCTAGGGAATCGAACCAATGACCTCGCATGCAAAAACCCAACACACCACAGTTATGCCACAACAATCAAACTTAATAAACTATCGTTTTGGTTTGATTTTTTTGTGAAAGCATCGATGGTTTGGAGATAATCACTAGCATTAAACTACTAGCATGTGACCACACCACGAAACCGGTGGCCAACTCAACCACTAGCATTAACTGATAGAATTAACCACCCTTGTGACTAGCACTTCAAATGTAGCCTCTAGCAATTACGTAACCACCAAGTAGCCTAACCACCGAGTAACCTCTGTATGTGATCAAAACCATGCTTAACTGCTAGCATTTTGTGCTAAGCGCATGACTAAAGCGCTCAGTGGAGGATTAGTGATAATTAATCTGAGCTTATCACTAATTATGCGAGATTAGTTTGGCAGAATTTTTGGCGGATCCAAAAAATCTAGAGATGATTCCAAATTTGGTGGAGTTAATTGGAGTTTCTCAAGATTTAGTGGAGATTTACTAGGAAAAACTGAAGAAGCCATAACTTTAGCCATTTTCGACCAATTTTGGCTAGAAAAGAGTCATTACTAGATGATTTTGATGCTTTGAACATAATGGAATAGGTTTCAGAGGCATAAAGTCACTTATGTATGTTTTTTTTATACGTTTAAGTTTAAGGAAGCCTAGGGCCACCGGGAGAGGCGGTCAATCCTAGATCAGTTGAAGTCCAATTGCATAGCTTGGAGACTCATGTTTTGGGTTTATGGGTCTTCTGAATCCAATGGATAAGGTTTCAAATCCATTGGAGTGCTACAGGTGCATTAAATTATTGAATTTACCATTAACCCAAAGAGGGAATATCCATTGAAGCAGGTCCAAGGAGATGTAGCCTAGGAGGGGTGAACTCCTTTACCAAATTTTTGTTATGAGTTTGTTGTGTTTTATTTCTTTGCAATTTACTTGCTGCATATGTGTTTTAAACAACTAATTAAACTCATAAATTTCTCATAAAAGACACTTGACACATAATCCTCCACATTGTGGTTAATATGAGACGATCCTAAACATATTTTTAATATTAATGAGGGAGCTTGCATAACATTAACAAGTTTACCCAACATTTTAGATCAAGTTGGTATCAGAAAACATTTTAGTTCATTTTAACCCTGAGATGGTTTTCCAAGGTTAGCTAGAAAATTAGCCATTGGTTTTGTATTTGTACAAGGAGAATTTAACTGTGTGCAAGTTTATGTGATGGCAGCTTCAACAAGCGATGTTTCTAATCCATATTCCTTAGCAAGACTCTTTGATGAAGAGATGTTGCAAGATATTATCATCATGAGAGATATGGTGCAAGAGTTGTATGAAGATAGAAAGGACAATACTATACTTCAACAGAAGTTGATGGCCATGAAGGATGAGAAGTAAGAGCTTCTTGAAAAGATGCATGAGATGGAGATTAAGGCCATGATGCCAAAGAAACCCTAGCGAAGTATGTGCATTAAACTGAGGTATGAAATTCAATTTTATCTTCAATTTCCTCTCAAAATGAATGTTTTTGTGCTTTTGAAAGACACACTAGAGGAATAGGATCCAAATTATTGATGAAGATGGGTTATGAAGGTAAACGGTTAGGCAAACATGTACAAGGCATAATTGAGCCAATTGTTGTTGAGGAAAGGCCTAGGCATTTGTTTCCTGGTTATGGACAACATGATCGAGAATGCTCCAAAGCGAAGGAGGCACATGAAGGTGTTCCAAGAAGGACTTTCATTACATGTTCACTACTTCAAGCTTGTCAAGTTTTTGTTCATGAGGAATGTAAAAGTTTTATACTCACTTTGCAAGAAGATTCTCATAAGCATGCAACTAGTGGAAATGGAAAACAAGAGGATGTTGAAAGCTCTAAGGTTATTGAAAACATTGTTGGTATTCATAAGAGAGCCACTACCTCATCAAACTCACCTCTTCAAGAAGTCGACAAAGGTGAATATGCAAGGTATAAATCTTCCTTTAATCAAGTTTCTTTTGATTATGATAAACATGGTAAATCTTCACATAATATTTGGAGATAATTTACATGTTCCTTTTGTGGTTTGAATAACCATATTGTTTTGAGGTGTTGGAAGAGGATAGCCATACATAAGAAACTTTCAAAACAAAAGAGATAGAAAGCCAAAGGTCCATTGGATAATGGAAACCATGTTGAAAAGAAAATGCAATTATTTTACACTCATTGCCATAAGCAGGTCAACTTGTAGACAAGTGTTGAACTTTGCATCCAACAAGTTATCTACGACATTTGAAGAAGGTGGAGAGATATTTTGGCAATAATGGAAAAGAGGATTCCATAATCGATGCGGGTCAGGAAGATACACATGATGAAGTGCACCTGAAAGAAGCACCATTGAAATGGTTTGGAAAGAGATGGTTATATTTCTTAACCAATTAAGGCCTTGCATTTATTTTGATAATTGATGAAAATCTTGCCTTATTGATGCATCTCCTTTTTATTTGGATGAATTTCCTTTCTCTTGAAAGTATGTTGCATATTGCATGAAGCAAGATGTTGGAAAAGTAGAGCTATGTTGACTCAGATGTAGAAAATATGGAAATTTGCAACTACAAAATTTGCATGCATGTTGCATTCTTGAACTTGCATGTTTAAGCCAGGAAGGTGTTTGAAAGTGGAGTATGTTGACTCACTTTATTGCAGCAAATTTGGTCATTTCAGCTCTTTAAGTACTCGTACATACCAATGATATTCTTGTACTTGTGAGACAGTTGGGAATTGTTATACATGCATGAGAGTTTGTGTGTGTGAACATTGGAATTTTTGATAGTTTCATTGTGGTTGAACATGCACGAGTGATTGAATTGTGTTGGTCGATTGATTGTTACCTATATGTTGTCAAATTGAGATTGTTGATCATTTGCACATGCATGAGTGTCGGATTGTGTGGTCGATTGATTGTTACATGTATGTTATATCAACCTGGAGGAGTTTATTTTGTCTCCAAAGATGAAAGGGAGATGTGACAAATTGTTTCATGATAATGTGGAGTTCTTGTTGTAAATCATCATGTTTGTATATGCTTTTGCTTGATTTGAAAGTTAGTTGTTTGAAGAAGCATGTTTTGTCGACTTGTGTTTATTAAACCATCAACTAAACACCAAGACTATTTATACACCAAGATGTAAGAGTACATGTAGATGTTGACATGATGTTATAATTTTTGCTTTGAGGAAGCAAAAGGAAGATGTCGTCAAGTTACATTCTTGCACGAGTGTTTTTCAAGGAAACACCATTAATATTGAAAGGTGTTTCTTGTGACAAGATGTCGCGGGATTTTGGAAGGGCCACACTTGAGCAAGAGGCTCATGATTAGCCTTAATTCTCAAATAATGACATGAGAAACATGTTAATACTGGAGGATGATGGAATTAAGAAGAGAAAGTGGACAAAAATGCTAAAAAAAATTGCAGCCCTTGTAAAATATCAAATAGTCTATAATGTGATTTGATGTGTTGATGCCAATAAGTGAAATAGATGGCGAATGAATTCTTTCAGATGTGGAATTTGGAACTGTGGAGGTAAAAGAATGGTCACTTCTTTTCCTGTTATTACTGATATTAGAACTCATTGTTGTAGTTCACTCAGATGGGCTTAACTTGGAAAAGTCTTTTCCAATGAGTAGCTTGCATCGAATGCATATGTTGCAAAGGAGGAACATCATTCTCAATGGGAAGGCCATCAGTCAAATTTCTAGGCACCAATGGATCGCTTTGGTACAGCATGGTATTTAATCAGCAAGAAGACAACAAGTGTTGGATTGGGTCAACAGGAAAAGGAGAACATTGGTTGAAGTGCCAATCCATTTGCAAGGCAAGGCATGTCAGTGAACCCAAGTGGTTGTCATTGAAATTTCTCCAAGTAGAATAAATTGATAGAACTTGGGAAAGAGAAGAGTATTCAAATATCATCACATAACCAACTTTTGTGGGTACAAAAGTCTGCCAGTGGGAAGGAGTGATCAAACTCTAGATTAGGGGCAAAAAATTGCTCAAAAATAAAATTGCTCAGAATTGACCAAAACCTCAATGAAAGCATCTGTCTCAGAGATACAATCCCAACACAACTCGTTTCACTCAAAATGAATTTTGTATGAGAAAGTTAGAGTGTTCTAATTGTTTGGTTAAACAACCGCAGTTTGGTATATGATGGATAAGTTGCTGACTAGGAATCCATACAACCCAGTGAGGAAAACAAATATTTGCTAGAATATTCCCACAGGTGGCCTAACCAGATCACGAGAATTGGAGGCATGTTATTGGTCAAACTATTTTTGGGTGGACCAATGAGTGGGTGACACGTGGCAAGCCCGAAGGCCACCACGTGCCCTCTCAAAGGTCAGTTAAAAGTTTATATGGTAGGTTGGGGAGTCGAACTTGTGATCTCACCTACACAAACCCTATTATCACTCAGAATTTTCTCTAGAAGTTATTAGAAGAAAGAAAATGATTGAGGTAACCACAAACCAACTTTTGGGCATAGGCTTACTGTATTTTTCCTTTACTGCACAATTTAACCTTTTACTATGTGTTTCAACAATAAATTCTTTTGTTTTTATGTGTATGAGCATCAAGAAGTGGATATTGATCAAGTCTTTGTATATTTCATTTGTTTGTCTTCTAACTGCATCTTTGGTCTGGTTCCTTTGTTTTGACAGTCAATGCTCAGTATAAGTGTTTTCTTCTCAGCTCTAGGTGTAATTGTCTTCATCTTTGTTCCTTGCATAATGGTCTCCTTCTTCTGAATATAGGCCTTTTGAAAAGGTTTCCTATCGAGTCTTGGAGTAAACAGGTTCTGCGACTAGTATCAAAACTGTTTATCCAAGCTCTCGCCTTCGACTGATTACCTGTAAAATTCAACAATTATTAAGAAAACCTCGATTGGCTGGAAAGGCACTTGATGGCTTTATTTGCATAGGGATTCCTAGGGAAGGGGTCGTGGCAGTGTTTTCGATATAAATGGAGGTGGAATTGCATCACAAAGGTTAAGGGTGGCGCTGAAGGGTTTAACTGGTTTATACTGTGAAACGGGCAAAAGGCATGAAAACAAGAGTTTTCAAGGTTTAAAGTCATAACAGGCAATTTTTTTGATATCACAAAAATTCATATTACGAATAATATGTAGTTTATCGGGTTGGCGAGGAGGCGATATTAGAGGTCGTCACATTGCTTATGAGGTGAAGGTGGTTTTTAGGAGGGGCCACCTGATATACTGTAGAGCATGACACGTAGCCATTGGGGGATTTGGGAAAACCACCTAATCGGGTGGGTAAAGTTCAACCATCAAGCGCAGCCAATATGGCTATGGAGCATTGGATTTAACGGATGTTGATCGAATGGCAATTGGGCAAGGGAAACATGCAGGTTATAAAATCCTGGGTTTAAGAGGCACCCGATGCTTTAATCACAAGTGATTTGTGATTATTTGAGGTTAATGGGGGGATTTATTTGTTTTGTTGGGATAAGGGGTAAATGTATTAGTTTCTATTAAAACTAAGGGTTGGGGGTATCTACATAGGGATTTAGTTAATATAAGGGAAAAGGGTTATATTGAGAATTATATAATAAAGTTAATAATTAATATGAAATGCGATGGATGGAGTGGGTTTTTCCTAAGTGAAAAGGTAAAACGTATGCATTTCGTGCACTTTGCTTTATACTTAGGATAAAAGGTTTTTTGTGGGCTTTTGAGCGAAAAGGGATTTACATGAGGGGTTTTCACTTTTCCTAGGCGGATGGTGTTTAACCGTAAGAAAAGGGGTTTTATTAGGGTGATGAGGGGAAATGGTTTGTATGAAGGGGGAATGTTTTTATGAAGTGGATTCTAGAACTTGTGTCCGTAAGTCATTAAGCCAAGGGTTCGGTCCCACCAAAAGTCAAAGAAATGCTTTGAGCCTCTTTGACATGTAGGATTTAAAATTACTAGAACATACTTGTAGATAGGAAATTAGTGAGTATAGGGGAAAAAATGAATGAGGGGGAGTTAATCGCATGAAATTGTAAATATTTGCTTATGCTTCCATAGTTGACCATACAAGTTGAAAGATGTGTATTAGCATGATGCACGTGTTTCGATCCAATTAACTTTGTAGTTCAGCAACCTTTCTTCTACTTACCCATTTCTTACCTCTAACATGTTTTCTTCATTTATTTGGGTGCATTTAGGCTAGCAAACCCTTATTCATCTATTTTTCTTTTGAAAAGGAATCTATCTATTTCTAACCTTATATCATCCAGGGGCTCAGATTAAGCTTGTGAGCTCCTTTTATTTTCTCTACCTAACTATGATCTGCCAGGATTAAACTGTTTGGTTGGATTTTATTCTCTAACTATAAACATAAAATTCAAAGCATGAAACAACCAAGATTAAATAGTTTGATTACCATGGATTGTGGCATGAATAACAAGTTGCACAGAATCATCATTATGCATAAAAGAAAATAGTAGTTGCATTTATACTTGCACACTTTCATGGTCTCTTTGTTTTTGGGGTTCATATATTTTCATTTTTTTTTACCTTTTCTTATTCTTTTGTCCTTTGATTTTTCTTTTAGGACATACCCTCTTTACATTTTTTAATTTTTATATTATGGAAAACATTTGCAGAAGGCAAAGGTATGTAAAATATTACAAGGCTTAACCTTAGTCATTCAAAATTATGACTCCTATTGGTATAGGAACCTAACAGTGGCTCCACTTGGGGATGACATTTCATTGTGAAATGTCAAGAACTTTAGAGTTCAGTAGCCTTTGAATTGTTGTGGATGTTGCCTTGCAAAGTGTCCTTCTATGAATCTGCATTATTGATACTTATGATAGTGAATCTTTTAAAGCTTAGGGCCTTTTCTTCGGGCTTCAACTTCAAAGATCACCATCCAATCCAAACTAGATTTTTGAAAATAGAGTATGTACAAATGAAAATCATTAATTAGGTTCAAAGTATTGTTTTAGCATTCGACCATTCACTGGCCCACTTCTGCATCTGTACCATCAATTTCTCTCAAGAAGAAAGCATTATTTCCTCTATACGCATAAATAACATAGGGAACTTTCCATAGGAAATCAATTTTCCCATGTTTTTCTCTATCTTCCCTCCAATCCCACTTGAGCACTTTGTAACCAATGTAGAAATCTTCAGCCTTGGTTCTCTTATCAAAAATATTCTTAATCTTTTCTTGCACAACACGAGACCTGACATAGACCTCTTCTGTTGTTTGTTGTAGATGAATAGCTTGGTTAATTCTTCTTTAGATACTATTTGGTTCAACCTGTATTTCTTGAAGTATCTTCATTGCTGGTACTCCCAAAGAGGATGGAAAGACAACTTCCATTCCATAAACTAGTTGATAAGGATAAATACCAATTGATTTCTTAGTAGTCAATCGGTCTGCCCATAAGGCATTGACTAGCTTTTTATTCCAAGTTTTCTTATTTTCCTCTAGTAACTTCTTGATGATTTTTACTAGGCTTTTGTTTGAGGATTCTGCCAGTCCATTACCTTGAGCATAATATGTTGTGGAATGACAAAGAGTGTTAGGGTATTTATTGCATAAATCTATCATTATTTTGGATTTAAAGGCTACTGCATTATCAATAATGAGCTTAGTTGGACATCCAAATCTTGATAGAATATTGGTTTCAAGGAAGGTTATGATAATAGTGTCTGTGGCTTGCCTTGAATGTATGGTCTCTATCCATTTTGTAAAGTAGTCTGTGGCTGTAAGGATCCATTTGTGTTGGGAAGAGGAGGGTGGGTTAATTTCACCAATGAAGTTTAAACCCCATTGTTGAAAAGGTATTTCAGTAGAGATTGGCTTGAGGGGTAAAGGTAAGAGTTGCTTCTTCCCCTCAAAGATTTGAAATTTGTGATAGAAGGTCACATATTTTTTGACATCAGCAAACAAGGTAGGCCAGTAGAAACTAGCTCTAAGGATTTTATCTGCAATAGCCTTCTAGTAAACATGTCCTCCATAGTCACCTGCATGAAACTCTTGTAAAATTTTGTCAGATTCTTCTTTTAATAAGCAATTGAGAAGAATACCTACATGATCTCTCAAAAACAAAACATTGTATAATATACAAAATCTTAGACTATTTCATCTTCAAAAACCTACTTTTATTCCTAGATAATTCAAGAGGATCTTGTAAATTCAGTAAAACATAAATAATTGTAGCATACCAAGGTGATTCAAGAAAGGCCTGGCTGATTAGTGGAGTCACCATCTCCTCTTCATTATCTATTGCTGCAATAAAGATTATATCCAAGGTCTGATAGTTTGATTCAACCATGAGCTTAGATAAACCTTGGCCCTTGATTAACTTAGTAGGTTTGATTTCTATATCATACTCTAAAATAGTAGCAATCCACTTTCCCCTCTTTCCATTAGGACCATCCTGAGTTAGGATGTCTTTTACTACTGAATTGGGAATGTAGGCTACTATGCGAGAATATAAGATGTATACCCTAAAATCCTTAATGGTTTTGACTAGACCCAAGGCCTATTTTTCCATTATGTTATATTTCAAAGGGGCATCTCTCAGGGCTTTGCTAAAGAAAGCAATGGGCTGTTCATAGTGTCTAGTCAATTTAATGTCTTAAATTGCTCTACATAAATTATCAATCCGGGTATCGTAAACTGATGAAGTGTGGTGCACCATATGTGGTTAGTTAACCTTTTTCTTACTTCGTTGTTTTATAGTTTATGTTGTTTTTGGGGTTTTGTTCTTGTTGGTTTCCTAAAGTGTCTAATGCAAATGGAAATCCTATTCTAAGGTCTTAAGAATACTTTTAAAGGACAAGTATGGATAGATATTTCAAGACAAGGCCTATGTCCCTAATGGTAACTTCCAAAACTTAGCACTTCAAAAGATCTTAAAACATGTTATTGATGGAATTAGTACTTAAACAAAAGTGTAAATATGCAGCTACTTCAATCAAAATAGAATGCAACAACCAAACAAAGAGCTAGTGACTATGAAACCCAGTATCCTTGCTGCTATATAAAAAGAAAACTGAACTTAAAGAAATTCAAAAACTGTAAGCAAAGGAAACTAAATCACACTACTTCAACTCATATTTTGACCCCTCACCTTTCGACTCGCTCTGGCTATAGGAGGCAATCATAAACAAATTGAGTAATCTGATATCTAAATTGCAGGAAAGTAAACTAAATCATACTGCATCAAATAATATTCTGATTCCTCATTATTTGGGTCGTTTGGCTATAGGAAGGTAATCATAAACAAATGGAGTAATATGATATCTAAATTGCATAAAATGAAACTAAGATCAAACTACACATTAATACTTCAATCCCTCACCGTTCGACTCGCTCTGGCTATAGGAGGTAACCGAAAATGACATGAGTAATCTAATCACTAACTTGTAGAAAAGTAAACTAAATCATATTACATCAAATAATATTCTGATTCCTCACTATTTGAGTCGCTTGGCTATAGGAAGGTAATCATAAACAAATGGAGTAATATATCTAAATTGCATGAAAGTAAATGAGCAAAACAAAACTGAAAGAAATAACAATGCTGGAATTAGAACTCAGAAAATAAATCAGCAGAAGGACAAGATGATTCCATCATGTCATTAGTCATTAAAAGGCTATGTGCATCATAATCTACAATCAACCGGTTGAACACATTTGCATGAATTAAAATTGCATGAATGAAAAATCTAATCTATCAAACTTGA
>APFE030213329.1:0-18099 GCA_000404065.3 Pinus taeda | reverse complement strand
AGGTGATGTATGATTGTTCAAGGAATCCTCCATGGGCCTACATGGTTAGAAGCCTCATTTAGGACCTAACATTCATGTTTCCTCCACTAGTCATTTCCATGGCCACAAGACCCACACCCAATGCTCAAAAATCCTAGTGGTACCCTCTTTAGAGGAAAAGGATCTTCAAAGTGTCATTCTTAGCCCTAGAATCTGGTAAGATTCCTTTAGGCCCTAACAATTGGTTTTATGTCGATGGCTATATACAATTTCCATATCCTTGCACTCAATGTTCAGAAACTCATAATGCTCACTATCCCATCCAAATACCAATGGTACTATTGAAAGGTCCTTTATGGTGGGCCAAGATTTTGTTAATCACCCTACAATCCTATAAGTTTCCTTTAGCAAATTATTTTTAGACCTACCATGTGAAATTCGATTCAAAAATATGTGTGTGTCAACTCTAAGAATGTGTATGCACTTTAGAATGTGCGCATGCTCTAAAAAATGTTCACATTTGTTCTCATTTTTGTTTGGTAGGAGTGAAAATTCAACATACATGTCTAATGATTTGGTTGTGAGATTTAGGTTCAAAATGACATGCCTAGTGTCTTGGGCGGCAAATACATCAAAACCTTGACTTTTTTAATGCATTTCAATATCTGTATTTTCACATTATTTTTGTATAAAATACATGATTATGTTGTTCATGAAACTACACATATATAGATTCCACTATTTAGATACAAAATATATAATTGGAAAAAAAAATATTGTTTTCTTAACCTTTTTTTATCATTTTTATGTTGACATATAGCAAGGTCTTGAAATAAGTACCGATGTAACTTTTTATCACTTTAACTATTTTTAGAATAATTTATATTTGATAATAGTATAGATTGAGATATACAATTGAAAAAAAAATTGATTGTCATATCCCACACTCATGTAAGACCTTGTAATTTCAAGGATAATTAATTTCATAATTTAAAAATATAAAAATTATCTATAAATTTTGAAAATATAATCTTGCAGAAGAACATTGTGTTTTCTACATCTTAACAAATATTTTAAAAGGAATTCCATTATTTAGGTACTCAACGCCTACATTAATAGAAACATACGCATTATATTTTGCATGAAAAATAACATATCACTATTATAAAAACTCAAATATCACATAGTCATACACAAATACTATAAACAAAAGATATATATTTACAAAGCTAATTAAATTTCCCATGTTTTATGTTTGTACGCCATATTTGTAAAATCACCCCTCCAATTTAATAAGTTGATGCTTTTCCATGTTTTCATTGCCAACACTTTATCATGATACTATCATTAGCTTGCACCCATCATCAAATCTAGTGCTAATATTTATCTTATGAATTCATATATACAAAAAATTGTTCCCATTTTTTATTTTTCTACTCTTAGTGTATTTTTTTAGAAGAGAAAACTTTGATGTTTTCTGAGGCCTATTTTGTTGTTCATACCATTGCATAAATTTATGTTAAAAATAGCAACAAGAAATCCTAATTTAATTTTTCCTTAAATTAAATTAGGAATTAAATTGAAATTCTATTCTCATGGCAACATGTAATAGTTGAATAAGTTGATTTGACTTAGTTGGCAAAGTAAATTCAAGTTGAAAGTCTATTTAGAGTCATGTAGAGTGATTCCTAAATCTTATGGGTCCGAGTTGAGTTCTTTTGATTTGTAATTAACTAACTCAGTCTGACTCAATTAAAGTCAGTTAAATTAGTTTAAACAGTTGGGGAACTAGTAGGAGGTCTGGTAGTGGGGAGCAACTCCAATGAAACTTCACTACTCCACCAATTAACTAAAGATTCACTCATAAATAACACGTGCCTGTCATTTCAAAGGAAGACCCAGTTGAGATTGGAGTTAAGGGACAATGTACTATCAATTGTAAAATTTTCCGAGTTGTAGAGATGGTGAATGCAATCAGTAGAAGGCCTATGATGGATTGTGTAGTTATGAGTGGGGAATTTCCCAATTAAATATGGGCTAATTCTCTCGGGAATTGTGCAAGGAAGTAGGGGCTTGGTAGGAAGCAGATTTTGCTAAGTGTTGGCTTGATCTAGTTTATGAAGTAGTCAGATAGATTGTACTTGTACATTAATTGTTCGGGTTGAACAAACATTATATTTTCTTATAAGATATTCTAGTTAATGCAATATAGATAGTCAAGGTTTTGAGTAGTTTCTTTCCCCATAAACATACTGTGTTATGTGCCATTGAAATTCTTCCTTTTCTGCTTAGTGTTTTCATCAATCAATTTTAGTTTCCGCTGATGTGTAAAGTAGATTCTTGTCTTTTGTTTTAGCATATCACATACGTTGTTGAATCTACAACTAAAAATCTACATGGTATCAAAGCTGAAGATATTATAGAAGTGGAGAATACAAGTTTGTTGTGTAGGTGAAATTGAATTTGCAGGTTCATACTTAAGAGATAGTAGGATGTCATTCTATGGTTTGTGACTTCAATATGCCCTTGAGGGCAACTCAAATTACATATCATGGAAGGGTAGGATGGAGGCAGTGTTACAAGACAACGGGCTGAAGGAATTCATAGATCATGATATTTCGAAGCCTCCAACATCTAATGCTAAAGATCTAGCTGAATAGAGAAAGTGTGTGGCAAAGATGAGAATGATTATCCTAGAAAGAGTTCGGGATCATATTGTCTTGAATCTCCTCAGTAAGGAAACTCCATCGTCAAAGTGGAAGGCATTGATAGACCTGTTTCAAAATAGCAGTGACCACTGGAAGCTACCACTAAAGGACAAATCTCAAAAAGATCAAGATGGAGAAGGGTGACTCAATTCCAAAGTACTTGACCAAGTTCACCCAATGTCAAGATGAGCTTGGAAGTGTCTAGATTATTGTTGTAGAAGACAATCTTGTGAGTTTAACACTTCTAGGACTTCCCAAGAGTTGGCACAATTACCAGGACTCAGTTAATGGGAGGGAGAAGTTAACAAAGTGGGAGTGATTGTGGCCCGACTTGGTACATGAAGGGTTTCAACGGAACACCAAAGATAGATCCTCATGAAAGCATGATGATGAGAAAAAATGTGACTTAGCTGGTAAGGCAAAGAAAGGGAAGGGGAAGTCATCCCGTTCCAAATCAGATTCTTGTCAAGGCAATAAGAAGAAGTATATGTCAAAAATCATGTCTTCAATGTCACGAGTTGGGACACTTTGATACAATGTGTCCACACAAGAAGGCCGGTAAGTACCCATGAGGAGGAGCGATAGGTGAAGCTCTTGCTTCATAGTTTGAACTGGATTTTACCCTCATCACTTATATGGTGTCATCGATGATGGGTAGTGTGTGGTACCTGGACAGTGAAGTTTCATTCCATATGACCAATAACAAAAAGCTCTTCAGTAACTTGGAGGATAAGGATATCCATATGCATATCAAGATGGGTGATGATGGGAGGTATAGTGAAACTAACATCGATATAGTTACCTTTCAAAGGGAGTCTATTTCTCCTCTCACTTTGTGAGATGTTATGTATGTTCTAGGTTTGAAGAAGAACTTGGTTTATGTTGCCATGTTGGAGGATAGAGACTATGATGTGATATTTAGTAAGGGAATGATGTTCCTTCATCACATAGCCACAAGACAAGTGAATCCACTGCCAAGCACAAGTATTATGTAATATTTGTTGATGATTTTTCTCGTAAGTGTTGGATTTTCTTCATGTAGAGGAAACATCAAACGTTCACTAAGTTTTGTGAATTTAAAGCACTTTTCAAGATAGTTGCAGGAAAGTTAAATCTCTCGGAGGCGATAATGGTGGATAATATGTGTCAAATGAGTTCAAAAAATTATGTGCATCAGAAGGCATTCGATGGGAGTTGATAGCGCATCATAACCCACAACGGAATAGGGTGGATGAAAGGAAGAAAACAAGTATTTTGGGAGTGACACAGGAAATGTTGCATGATCAAGGCCTGCCATTACACTTGTGGGCTGAAGCATGCAATACACCTGTTTATTTGCATAACATAAGCCCTCATTGAATTCTCAAAATGAGTGCATCGGAAGAAGATTTTTCAAGGAAGAAACCAGATGTGGCACACTTTAGGATCTTGGTTCATTAGTCTACTACCATGTTACCAAAGATGCATAGAAAAAGCTAGAGCCAACCACTGAGTTGGGCATATTTATGGGGTACACTGATACACATCACAACTATCAGGTGTAACTTCTAACCAACAGGATGGTAGTGGTTTGTAGATATGTGAAGTTCGATGAAGAGAAGACAATGATATGTTCTCTTGAGAGGGAGCTTCAACTAAATGCGGTTGAGGAGCTTTTAGCTCCAAAGGAGGAGCCACAAGATGATGTGGAGCAGCCACATGCACAGAAGTAGGGAGTGAAAACACCCACTCATGTAGAGTCTTCCAAAGAAGTGAGAAATCACAACAGAGAGACTGACAGGTTATTGCATGATGCTAGAGAGACTGTGGAATCATGCACATCATAGAATAGCAGAGGACGTCACCAACAAGTTACACTAGCTACATGGCTCTAATGAGTTAGAGTATAGAGATTGAGCCATGCTATTTTGAGGAAGTAGTGTAGCAATTGATTTGGGTTGATGCTATGGTTGAGGAGTATGACTCCATTATTAGGAATAATGTTTGGGAAGTGGTCACAAGACCGTTAGACAACTCACCAGTGAGTTCCGGGTGGCTTCACAAGGTAAATAAAACAATTGATTGTAATGTGGAGAAACACAAGGCCAAGTTTGTGGCCAGAGGGTTCTCTCAAGTGGAGGGGATTGACTATGATGAGACTTTTGATCTTGTAACATGATACTCATCAATTAGATCCATTCGATCACTATCAGTGCAGATGAGATGGAAGTTACGTCGGATGGATGCAAAGACAACATTCCTCAATGACATGATTGAGGAAGAGGTGTACATTGAGCAGCCTGAAGGATTTGAGACCTTCAATAGAGAGTCACATGTGTGCAGACTCAAGTGAGCATTGTATGGACTGAAAAAAGCACCCCATTCTTGGTACACTATGATTGATAACTATTTCTCAAAATTGGGCTTCGCAAAAAGTGAAGCAGATGCGAACTTGTACCATATTGTGGTTGAAGGTAAATTGTTTATTATTGTTTTATTAGTTGATGATTTGATTCTGATGGGTGATGATAAGTTGAACAAGTCTTGCAAAGAGGATCTTGCAAGAGAGTTTGAAATGAACTACTTGGGTTCATGCAGTCCTTTCTAGGGATGGAAGTATGGTAAGGAGATGAGGAACTATTTGTCTCTCAGGGAAAGTATGGAAACTAGATACTGAAGAAGTTCCACATGGAGAGAAGTAAACCCATGAAGACTCCTCTAGTTGGTAATTGGAGGAATGAGGTTTCTAATTCCGGTGAATTAGTCGAGACTAATATTTATAGACAACTTGTGGGTTCACTCATGTATTTGGTGAACACACGACTGAACATATGTTATGTAGTTAACCAACTTAGTCAAGCTATGGTTAAGTTGACCAAAATGTATTGGAAGGCGGCCAAACATATGTTGAGATACCTCAAAGGTACCACTCAAATTTGTCTTCGGTACAAATGTATAAAGGAATTGAAGATTCAAGGCTTCACTAATGCAGATTGGAGAGGGAGTCCATCTAAAAAAGGAGCACATCGGTTGGTATCTTCAGTATTGGGTCAACAGTTGTTTCTTAGTACAACATGAAACATATATCATTTTCACTCAGTTCGGCAAAAGTAGAGTACATTGATGGTAGTCAAGCAACTTGTGAGGCTATCTGGATGAGGAAGATTATTATTGGTTTGTTTGGTCACCGAACGGATCCAATAATGATTTACTATGATAATTAGAGTTGTATCAAACTCTCTGAGAATCCATTTTTCCATGATTGGTCCAAGCATATTGATATCCAGTATCATCATCTTCAAGTTTGTGTGTAGAGGAGAATCAAGTTGTAGAGTACATTCCCACAGAGGAGCAGGATACAGATATTTTGACAAAGGCCTTATTAATATGAAAATTAGAGTTTCATAGAGGAAGGATTCGGGTAGCAGATAATCCCTTTCTTGTTGAGAGGGAGTGTTAAAAATAGCAACAAGAAATCCTAAATTAATTTGTCCTTCAATTAAATTAAAATTCTATTCTCATAGCAACTTGTAATAGTTAACTAAGTTAATTTGAGTTAGTTGGCTCAGTAAATTCGATTTGGAAGTCTATATAGAGTCATGTACAATGATTCCTAAATTTTAGGGGTCCATGTTGAGTTCTTTTGAGTTGTAACTAATTAATTCAGTCTAACTAAATTAAAGTGAATTAAACTAGTTAAAATAATTGGAGGAACTAATAGGAGGTCTAGTAGTAGGGGGGAACTTTAGTGCAACTTCACTACTCCACTAGTTAACTAAATATTCACTCATAAATAACTCATGCATGTTAATTTAGAGGAAGACCCAGTTGAAATTAGAGTTCAAGGACAATGTACTATCAGTTGTATAATTTTATGATTTGTACAAATGGTGCATGCAATCAGTAGAAGGCCTATGATGGACTATGCAGTTATGAGTGAGGAATTTCACAATTAAATATGGGTTAATTCTCTCACAAATTGTGCAAGGAAATAGGGGCTTGACAAGTAGTAGATTTGGCTAAGTGTTGGCTTGAGTTAGTTTATGAAGCAGAGAGATAGATTTTACCTGTGTAGGAATTGTTTGAGTTGAACAAGCATTGTATTTTCTTCTCAAATCTTCTAGTTAATGCAATATAGATATTCGAGGTTTTGAGCAATTGATTTCCTATGAAAAATATTGCGTTATGTGCGATTGAAATTCTTCTTTTTCTGCTTAGTGTTTTCATCGATCAATTTTGGATTTTCTTGATGAGCAGAGTAGATTCTTGTCTTTTGTTATAGCATTTCACATAAGTTGTTGAATCTACAAGTAAAAATCTACAATTTAGTTGGTGAATCATGATTTTTCACCACTACCATTACAATTTTGCAAGTCTTTTAGTGTCCTTTTGTCTTTAGTTTTTTTTTTACCTTATTATTTATATTGATAGTGGTGTAGAACTAGTCTTGCATTGCTTCATTATTTCTATGATAATTAAAGACCGGTCAAAATGGTATTCATGTGTATGCAAGCTCTAAAATTAGTAAATAAATCAACCCTATTGTTGTTTGTATAGATGATACATGATGTAAAGGTGCGTGATCTTAGACAACATCTGCATCTATTACTATAAGTCCTCCAATTACAACAAAGAGAATTAGCGGGTCCTTCATTTTACCAAATGGAGAAGACACTACAATTGTTACAAGGGTGTTGAATATTGATAAAAGTTGTGGGGCTTCAGGCACTTAGAGTAACATTGGGAAATCATATGGATGACATGTCCTTGTCTCCATTGTTGAATAACACGCACTTATGCTATGAAACACATCTTATTTTAAATGACATGATAAATCAATTTCCAAAAAAAATGTCTAAGAGAATGACAATATCCCAATTTGGAGGAGTTCCCCAACCTTGACAATTAGGAAGTGATGATCAAAAATATTTTGAACTTAGTTGAATCTCAACGTAATAAACCTAGAAAGAAATTATAATAATATTAAAGAGAGAAAACGTTGAAATTTCTTCAATCATACCAAATACTAACCTACTCAGTTAGTACTTATGATACTAAGATTTTCATTTGCAAATGTGTATAATATTAGATATTAAGACATTATAGATAGAAAATTACTAAAAAAAGGAAATTTTTGTATTTTTCTTTTTCGTATCATTGTGAAATTTTTAAATTTTAAATATATATAATAAGTATAAATGTTGAATACTTCAAACAATAATGAAATAAAATTTTATAGTAATTTTTTTATTACCTTATGCAATCTTGAATACAGTAATAACTTTTTATAATATTATTTGAATTTATAAGGGAAAAACAAAATTTATATTAGATGTAATTTTAACAACAAAGAGATTTACTAAATATGATATGTAACCTTTCATATTATTTTAGTAAAATTATTTTTTGGGATTTTTTTTTAATGATGTTTCTCAAATCTATTTTTTCACTAATAGTTATGGATTGGTTGGTTATGAATAACATTGCTAACGTCTTATTAATTAATAATAATTTATGGAATTTCATTAATTATTAACAATAATTTATGGATTGTCATTGGATATTTAATATAACCAATATACAAATGAAATTTTGAATAAAATCCTTAACTTATTTTTTCAATAAATTTTGGGTTCTTATTTATAATATGATTCATTACATTGCCATGATATTAATTAACATTAAACCATTGATTTTCAATAGAATCTATGGTTTATTATTAACATTTTATATAACTTTCAAATAATACAAGTAAATCATTGATTTAATATTATTTTCTGTTTTATTTATATGATCAATTAATCACACTATTTTTTCGATGGTTATTATTTTGTGAATAACTTCCAAATAAAATTTCAAATAAACTATTAAATTGCTTCATAATTATAGTTTTTATTTTTATTTTTTTCATAAAATTAATTTATTATATATTACTTAATATTAATTTATAAAAATAATATTAATTATATATATAAAAACTAACATTAAAATTAGTTAACCATATAGAATATGGTAAGCAGAAAACAAACATACATTTATTAAGAGTTTGGGTGATACATCTATAAATATAAGTTTTGTGATAACATCTAAAGATAAAGATATTCATTACATATAGATAAAATAATAAATTATTATTTAAAATTTAATATTTTGCAATAAATAAATGAATATATAATGACAATTTTATACCAATTATTTTATAAGTTATAAAATTTCAATAATGAATTTTTTAATTGTTGAATTTAAGCTTTTGTGATTTATATTAAGTTTTTGAGAAGATTTCTTCCATGAAGATCACACTATAATATTTTTGTCAACTTTTGAACCAACGAGTGTGGTTCATCATTAGGACAAGTTGAAGAATTAAATCATGGTTCATCGTCAGGACAAGTTGAAGAATCAGATCATGGCTACATGTCAAATAGGGAGAGCAGATATTCCAACCGCTAAATTTGACTAGGCAACTTCTACATTGGACTCGTTAATTTGACTGAGAAGTGGCTAAATTTGACTCGCCAATCTGACTTGACCCAAAGAAAGGGATAGGAAAAGTAATTTTTTGTTATAATTATTACCAAAATATTTATTACCAAAGTTTGAATAAAGGTAAAGTTTGTATTTAATAATCAAGAGTATGAGTCAATTATTTTAATAAAAGTTTGAATAAAAGTAAAGATTGTATTTAATAATCAAGGGTATGAATCAATTACTTATTAATATGCTTATTTCCCTAATTATAATTATATAAATAAATGGTTAGTTAATCAATATGTAAACTAGTTTTTGTTATATTTATTCCAAAAAAGTGATTGTCTGAAAATTTAACTACCAAAACCAATAAAAACAAAAACATTAATTGTTAATCTAATATTGAAAAAACCATATAAAAAATTTTCTTTCATAATTGAAATCATAATATAGAATAATAAATTAATTATATATGTATATTATTGAAAATTTAATTATATATATAATTGTAAAATTAAAAAAACCTTAAATTTATAAATATATATGAAATTTAATATATAAATATTAAATTATATGAATTAAATTATTAATATATAAATAATTAGTTAGTATTCTTCAGTAAGCTAGTTTTTGTTATACAATAAAATAAATTGAAAAAATTAACTCCTAGGTCTAGACTTATCTACTATTAAAACTAAACAAATAAAAAACATAAATCATTGATATAATAAGCGCGCGCGCGCACACACACACACACACACACATATATATATAAGAAAAGTTTATTAATTCTAATAAGTTAAATAATGGACCACTAATTAAGTTTAAAGAATCTAATAGCATAGAGAAGATGCTAATTCCTCTTACTTAAACAACATGGAACTTAAAATCTTCCAGAAAGAGTAAGTTGGTTTATTCATTTAAAGTTAATGATAACCCAAAAAAAGGGGTTAGGCCAATGGTTATTATCAATGTTAATTCATCTGATCAAACAATAAAATTAAGGAAAAAAATATTCATTTAGAGGAAGTGAAAAACCTCAAACGCACGGAATAAATACTAAAATAGAGAAACTAGAAAGAGAAGGGCGAACTTGTTCACGATAATTTCCTCTTCTCTCACACAGAGGGCTCCCAAGGTAACATTTCTACACCCCAATGCACTAGTACAACATCATGTTACAGTGTTCTCATTGTACAACTGCATTATTTCTTTAAATCTTTCTGACTTTTAATAAAAAATTCTTGAAATAACGTAAGATTTGCGTGCATTTAATTAACTGTTAAGCTTTCTCGGCGACAATTAACCCGCCAGTAAATATTGTTAATCATCAATCCTAGTGGTGCTGAGGCCAATTTTGAGAAAAATGTTGGGATGTGATTACAGATACGTCTGTGAGAAAATGTGTGAACACTCGGGATCAAATTCCATCACATGTCGGAGCACTACGGACCAAGTGAGGACCAGGACTGAAAGCCTGAACTGTAAAAACATTGGAAGGCATTTCGTGTTCAGGAAACACGCGTCCGTGATTTGGACGGTCTCAATGCTCTTGTCTTCCTGCCCCTAGGTATTTTCCGTAATGCCTGCAAGAACCAATTCCTTGGGCACCAACGTTAGCGTTTCCGGGAATTGTAATGATTATCTACTTACTGAACCAGAACTGTCCGTTTCGAACTTAAGTGCATCAACGAAGTACCTCAAATGGTTTCGAAAGCCTTCAATGGCTTCAATAAAGTCTATTTTCATGCTTGATCGAATCAAAGAATCACGAAGGGAAAGGCTTAGTGAAATTTCTGACTTTGGACTTTTTTGCTTTCGCTCTGTATTTCAATATTTCTAGCGGTTTGTTGATCATAAGTGTTATTGGGGATCGTGTTCTCCTAGGGAGGGGTTTGTAATATCTTAGTTGATTTTTCATATATATAAAATAATACGAAGATCATAGGACACATATTCCAAATTGAATGTTGGGGAAAACACTGTGATGGGTATCAATAGTGATTAATTGATGGCTATGAAAATTGGTAAAGGCATTAGAAAAATCAAAGTGGCATAATTGGCATTTTATTTATGAAATAAAAGAAAATAGGAGAAAAGGAAGGTGAAGAGACACATATTTTTATGAGAGGCAAATTGAAGGGAAAATGAAGAAAATAGAGGCCTCAACGATAAAAAGAATTTTGAGGATCAGTTGCTAGCTTTTTGTCAATTCAATTTTGGATCTCTCTTCTATTCAGTATTGTTGTAGCATTATTGGATCACTTTGGAATACATTGGATTTGGAGAGAGAAGGAAAAAGAAAGTAAAAAAGCACAAGGGAACGGGCGGATTAGCAGCTACAACTGGATTATTTTGCAAATAACAAGTTGCATGTGCAATTTCCTTATTGATTTATAGATGCATGATATATACATGTGATTTTATAGTTATGTGTTGTCATGGACATGAAGATTTCCCTAGATTGATAGTGGTTTTAGCCTTGCCTTGTCATTTCCTAGATAGCCATGGTGTTGTGGGTTTTTCCACCTAATTGTTTTCTGATTGGTGTTCATAATTCCTTATGGTTTTGGGTTATAACAAATGCTCTGGAATGACTTGGATTGAGTTACTAGTCTTGGAGCCTAGGATGGGACATACGCTCTAGATCCTTTGGTGGGTTGAGTTACAGGCCTAAACAACATGGGTAGAGGTCGATTTGGTTGGTGTTAGTGATGTATAACCGTGGAGGTGGAATCACTATGGTTGAGGGTTGATGTGGTTTGGCCTCTAGAAGCCCTAGTTTAGTTTTTTTCGCTATTCATTCCATGAAATCCCACATTCATGCTTGAAATATGGGACAGGGTGGATTAGCTAAAAGAGAGATTTAGTTCAGCCCAATATATGGTTGGGTGGTATATGGAAGTCCTTGACTTGGTTGGTATTTTCATATGCTAATATGAGACATTTCCTTATATGCTCTATGATAATTTGTAGTGATTATGTTGGTGATATTTTGGTTGAGTTTCCATGGTTCCTATGCTAGTTATTTTCTGGTTATATTTTGGGTATATGATGTGCACCATTTATTGCTCTTGTCACGAATTATTTATTTGTTGATCGGTTGATGAATGTATGGAATAATAAGTGTTGTTGCAGGTATGTGGAGAGAACAAAGGGCCCTCTTTGTGATTCTCATATGAATCCCAAACTATTACGATCAGATATGTATTCATGACATGTAGCTTACATGTTTTCCATGTACTTGACAAAATTTCTAGTGTGTTCTAGGCAGTATAGGTCAAGTTTTTTATTTGATCTTGAATCTTTAGCCTTTTTTTCATGTCATGTATCATTTTGGAAAGTCTCATGCAGTTCTAGACAGTGGTATGGAAGCTGGCCTAAAATTATGGCTTAGATCATAAGACTGCACCCTCTGAACTAGGAAAGTTTGGTCACAACCACATGGAAGAAGTGTTTTGCATGGAGTTGGAGGAATTTAACCACAACGAGGCCTTGTTATGCATGTGGTTGGGTTTGGTAACCTAGTGTGGTCCATTGGCCCCTAAGTGTCCTCTAGCCCTTAGGGTTGTTATGAGTTGTTAGTTGTGGTTAGTTTGTAAGCCCCACTTCCTTCCCTAGATCTTGGAGGTCGAGTTATGTCATAGTAACTCTTTGTCTCATGTTTACCCTGATAGGCTAGTGAAATTGGGTAAATATGGGAGGGGATGGTTACAACACAAGCTTATATTTATGCAAGCACTCCTTGTTTCTATATGGTTACATATAATCATGGTTTACATCAACACTTGTCTATTCTAAAATACTTGTGTTATTTACATTTTGGAATTTACAATTTCTTTATTGTAGTTTAGTCAATTTTTTTCTTTCGAGTTATAGAATTCCTTCAAGCAAGTCCTATTCTTTTGGGACCTGCTTAAGGATTCCAATCCTTAATCAATTTATTGTGAGGACTATTTTGGACTAATGTTAACCAGTTGGCCTGGAACTAACCTGCTTTAATAGATCTTTTACATAGTGACATGCAGGATTTTTTTCATAGAGTGTACATATTAATTTCAATGAAATTCTATTCACATGCATGAGAAAAGCATGATTCATTGCACTCCCCTGGTCCACAATAGTTATTTCTAGTCTCACCAGTATTTTAAACACACAATGCTTGCACAATTTCCAAATTTTACCCTATTTTGTGAGTTCAATCATTCTTTCATAACAAATTTTTTACTTGAAGATTAAAACGAGCCACTATAAGAAAATCCCATTAATTATTTTCTTTATACATTACTCAATGAACACATCAAAATTATTTATTCTAAAAAGTAATAATTTTAGTAGTATGAATACTTATCTATTGGTTTGCACTGTCAAGAAAAATCCATAGAATAAAATGAACACTTCTCACAACCAATGACAATGGAAATTACTTCTAATTACCCCCGCTGAGATAGTTTCTATTCCCAAAACAGTAGATGATAGAGACATCAACAGATCCTTTCTAATACTTCTTGAACCAAGCGAGTCCAATTTAGGAGATTATAGACTCCAAGTCTGTATTAGGGTTTCCACTGGCCAACCAGCACAAGAACACCATATTTGGCAATGTCTTGTCTTTCCTCGACAACGTCCTGTATAAGGAATCCATTATTCTCTTAATAAATCTTCCTAAATGCCTCAGGTTTTCCTATCATATCCTCTTAGCTTATGTTCCCCAACTGAGATGATTTATCTCTAGGGGTGGGAGTAATTGTTTTCTAACTAGATGGTAATTGAAACTTTCACTTAGTGACATTTCCCCATAAATTCCTAAGTGGCCATAACTAAATTTTAAATAAATCAAATATTATTTGAACATTAAAATTTCCACCACACTTCCACACAACCCACAATTTACTAAGTTACTGAGTAAAAGTAAATTAAATATTTACTTTTCACAGAGCAATATTACATTTAATAACAACAATTTAGATAATTTTTTTTTTCATTTATAATAATACACTATATAAGTTAATTGGTTGATAAATGTTGATATATATAATACATATAAGGATCAAAAATTCATCATAAATCAACTCATAAGAATAAATAAAGCATAAATTTAATTAAAATTATTCTTATTAATATTATTGTAACACCGGCACAAAAAGTAAAATTTATTTAACTTTAACCAAAACAACTGGTAAAACTAGAATTATGTGGAAACCCTAGTTAATTAAAAAATTTAAATTATTTTATTTATTTTATAAACAGTTATGGTTAGCCATGAATTACATGGATAAGTTTCACTCACTTAGCAGTTGGATAGATGATAGTTGAAAGACATTTATTCCTCTCCCTAGAGATAAATAATCTATATTGGTACAAGGAAGCAAAGAGGGTCGAAGAGTAACCTAAGGAAACTAAGAATGAGGAAATGAAGATTAATCCCTTGAAAAGGACGTTGTTAACGGAGGCAAGACATTGAATTTTAGGGTGTTCTTGAGCTGGTAGGGGACTAGTGGAAACCCTAAGACATATTTGAGATCTATGAGTTCCTGGATTGAACTTGTATAGTCTTGATGCCTTTGGTCAAACTTCGTAGATCATTGTTAATCAAATATTATGGGAGTGAAAACTGGCTCAAGGGGAGAACTGGACATGATTTCCATGCTTGTTGGTTGGGAGGAGTGGTCTTCTCCTTTGTGAAATTTCCTCGAACCCTAATGTGACCAGGTGATCTGAATGGGATAATTAGTTTTCTGTACTAAATTCCTTTTCAAAATATGTTAAAAGAGCTTAAGGATTCATGAGGTTAATTGCAAGTTTAAAACATGCGTTTTTGAGTGTTTTTATGTAAATTTTATGTACAAATTAACATAAACAAATTACTAAACAACAACATATAAAAAACATGAACATCACCAAAACAATATCGTACCAGCAGATGATGAAAGTGTTCACCCTTCCTGGGCTATGTCTCTTTGGTCTAGCTTCCAATGGCTTTGCCCTCTCTATTATGCTCAAAAGTGTGAATACACCAGTGTACAATGCTCAGATAGCTCTGAAACCCATTCCCATGGCTCCAAAATGCCCAAAAATGTCTATGTAGCCTCTTTCTACTCCTGATTTGGTCAAAACCTGAAGAAGTTATAGCTTCCCCAAGTTTTTCAACTAATCGCACCTTAAATTCCCCAAAATTCGGCATCGTCCTACAATTTCACCCAAATTTCTGCTAATCAAGTGCCATTTCCACTAATTTCAAGGAAAAATAATCGAACGCTTTAATTAGCCTCTAACACTTAAAATCCAGAATTTGTGGCCACATGGGGGCCACGTGCTTGGGGCTAAGGCCAATGGCCCACCCCCGCTAGTTGGGCCCCTCGCTTCATTCGCTGGTGGTCACATACAGTGGTGCATCTAAAGGCTGACCCCTCCTTAGATTAGTGCAGACATAATGTTTATATAAACACTGCTACCCATATATATTAAGAACTATGGTATGACATATTGGTTGGATGTCTGTCTTGATACTTGGAGGTCGCAGGTTTGACCCCTGCTGCTATTGCCTAAACCCTTGACCAAAATTTTGGTGGCCCTCGAGCTACCATGTGGCGGCCCCTAGCTGCGCCACGTGGTAGTCTATGGTTGGCCACCTTTTGACCAATCAAAATCTGCCAAATCTGAAGCAATCACATTGTGCCACTTGGCACCACACCATTCGTCGGAGCTGCAAAATTACCCTACCACATAGGCATGCATGTCAGTGCCATGTCAGGTGTACAAACTGCTCACTGGGTTGTCTGCATTTTTTTTTTAATTCGGATTTTGAATTTTGAGCTTTTTTTTTAACACCTGATCTTTCCTCCCGACTGAAAGCCTTTTGTACCCCAAAATATCACTTTTAGCTGTCCAACAGGTGAGGATGCAGTTCCCTCACCTTTCCAATCTTAATCCATTTGGATTTTGAACAATTTGTTCCTTTGAGCCCCACTTGAAGGTAGTCCACACTCCCTCATTTTGAAGACTTTGTTCTTCTATCAAGAATGGTGTCTTGTTGTAGTTCATCAAGGTATTCAAGAGAAAATTCCTCAATGGAAATAATTTGGACATTTTCTCCTTAATCTTCAATCAAAGGAGGCTCATACAACCTTAAGTTCTCAACATTAACAACAACATAAATTTTCATATATGAAGGAAAATCCAACCTGAAGACATTGTTACCAATCCTTTTCATAATTCTAAATGGACCATATCTAATTGGTTTCATATTTGTACCTTCTCCTTAGAGCCTCTCTTTACTAATGTGAACCCAAACTTCATAACCAACTTGGAACCTGTGATCTACACGATGCTTGTCATGCTTTGCCTTGTACTTACCTTGGCTCTTTTCCAACTATTCTTGAACTCTTTGGTGTACCAATTGGATTTGTTCAATCAACCTTCTTTCTTTTTCTATGTCACTGTAACCATCAATAGCAGCATCCTTTCCAAAAATGAAATCCAAAGGAGACTTAGGCAAGTATCCCAAACATGCTTCAAATGGCAATGTTTGAGTTGAAGAGTGTTTGGCTTGGTTGTAAGCATGTTGAATGTAATGTAATTGTTTATCCCACAACTTAGGATGCTTGCTGCAATACTCACAAAGAAGATGTATCATTGTCATGTTCACCACTTCTGTTTGACCATCTATTTGTGGATGAAATGTTATACTCCTTTTCAATTTGGTGACCATGAATCCCCATAAGCTTAACCAAAAATTCCTAACAAAGTGAGAATCTCGATCACTAACAATGGATTTGGGTAATCCAAAATGCACCCATATATTATGAAAGAATAACTTAGTAGTCTGTTCAAATGTAATTTTCTTTTTAGATGGCATCAAAATACAAATTTTGTTGAACCTATTCACAACTACATACAAATAATCATGACCTCTTATTGACAATGGAAGACCTCCTACAAAATCAATAGAAACACTCTCCCATGGTTGTGAAGGAACTGGAACTGGTGTGTACAATCCTAACTTCCTATTTCTAGGCTTATTGACTGCACATAAGGAACATCCTTTAATAAAACGTGACACACTTTCAAGCATACGAGGCTAATAACAATGCCTCTGTAGATGTGCCACCATCTTACTTACACCGAAATGACTAGAAATAAGAGAAGTATGTGCTTCTCTTATGATGTTGACTTTTTCTCCCATGCGGAATACAAATCTTAACAAGATGGTACAACAAGTTATCATGCAAATGATAAACCAATTCTTCTATTTGGTTACCTTGACTCAAGTTTGCATAAACATCCTAAAAGACACTATCTAATGCATATTGATCAATATAACTTTCATGCAAAATAGAATTATGCTTGAGTAAAGTAGATGCACTAATAATAGGCCTAGAAAGCATACCAACAACTTTATTGTAGATACATTTTTCATACCTTATTACCAAGTGGAATTGATGAAGAAAACCCATCCATTGGAAGTGCCTTGATTTTTGCAACTTAGGTTGAGATTGCAAGTATTGCAATGGCTAATGATCAGTGTGAATGATTGTTTCCCTACCCATCAAGTAGTGTTTCCACTTTTTCACACTTTGCACCAATGCATACAACTCCTTGTCATATGTAGGATAATTAATCACTGCACCATTGAAAGTTTTTGAATGAAAATAGATAGGCTTACAATGTTGCATGAGGGCTGCACCCATGGCGTAGTCACTAGCATCAATTTGGATCTCAAATGACTGTCTTAAGTCTAGAAGTGCAAGAACTAGCGCTGAACTGATCTTTTATTTCGATGCATCAAAGGATTTTTGTTGTTTATCTCTTTAATATTTTTGGGTTTTTCTTAATAAGATCGATTATTACATTGTTTATTCATTACATTGTTTCTTCATAACTAGTTATTAATTTCTTATATTGCTTTCAAATATTTCAAATAAATTATTCCTTTAATTATTACTTTTTAAGTAAATTTAGATAT
>APFE030213328.1:0-11825 GCA_000404065.3 Pinus taeda | reverse complement strand
AATCAGAGCCGACATAACAATAATAATGTAAGGGCACAATAATAACAATAGTGGGCTTCTATGGGGCACAATAGTAACAATATGGGCACTGCATGGGTGCATCAATATAATAAGTGGGTTTTACTAATAACAATAAGGGGTTACACTAGTAGTATAGGGTCCTAACATTTTCATTTTCTATGATGGTCAGCAAAAGAGAGTAATACAAAATTACTTTCAGATGAACAAGTCAGTATGCTTTGTGGAATGTTTAGTTACAGAATGTATCATGGTTATTCTACTAGATGGGAAATAAAAGTGAGCCTTTAAAAGATGAGTAATAATACTGATCTAAGAAAGACACAAGCATATATATGAATGAATCGTTGATTAGCTAGCGAAATAGTTCACATAGAAACAATCATTGTTGAGATACATAAAACACGCCTTCAAAAAGATAACCATCAAATACATTGAGATAGTTTAATTTCTTTAGTATAGATGAAAACAACATATATCACAAACATTTAAAGGGTAGTCTTACAATATTTATGATGTATGCATGAAAGTGTGTTGACTTAATGAGCTTTGAGAATTAATAAAAATTTCCAAGATACATTAGCAAAATGAACACCGATAGCTCTAATATTTGAGTGTTAGAGAAACCACTTGCCCCTCCAAAAGAACTATCTTCCTCTCTAATGCTTGGTAGGAAGAGCCAAGGTGATAATTACTTTACATTAGATATGAGGATTTATAGATAACAAATGGGTTGTCTCTTCACCTACCTTGTGACTCTTGGATTACCCTCATGACTATTTGACTTCCATATGAAATTTTGGCTCCTTCATTACTTTTCAAATTCTATAGATGACTCTTGGACCTCCTTTTTACTTTACATTTCTCATACATGAAAATTACATAATCCAAAAATTATGTGTCAAATGGTGACTCATATAACATATGGACATGAGACCATGACAAAACATGACATGAGATTGATGACATGGACTAAATGATGATATGGAAATGTCAAGAAATTCCTTCTACTTCTATATTTCTGTCTTCTTCAAATATCATGCATGTTCTCCTTCTTCCTCCTCCATAAGGCTTCAAGGTAGGGAGTCTTCACTATGATCTTGATCTCTAGCTCCTATCATGATCTCTTGCCCCTTCTTCTACTTGTTCAATGATCAGCTTGTCTTGGAAGCTACAAGGTTTGTTCCAGTACAATCTCCTTCTTGATATCCTTCATAATCATCCTATCATGACAATATATAATACTTATAATTAAAATCCACCAATGATAAGAGAACATTAGTTCAAAAATCCTTAGCTTAACATACTTCATGAAAATCACTAACTAAGTTGGAGCTAGGTGCTGGGCTTAGAGACTAGCTCAGGGATTGTTTAGTTGTGTAGCTCAAGAAATTAAGGGCAAGGATTGAGGCTTGAGACTGCACAGTGCACAGTTCAATAAAACAAGGGAAATTTGACTATGCAATTGAGGGGCTCAAGGAGAGAGGCTTGAAGTTTCACAGTGTGTCATTTTTGGGAAGAGAGGAATAGGGATTATGTTGTTGCATAGTTCAAGGATATATCATGGAAGCTTGAGGTTTCACACTACATAGTGCACAAAATAAGTTTCTTGGGAGGCTGATCCACGCAGTTCCAGAGCTCAAGGGTTAGGGATGGGAACTAAGACTACATAGTGCACATTTCTTGAAGGAAAGAACTATCCATTGCATAATTCCAAGAGGTGAGGGTTGAGTTTCACATTTGAGACTACACAGTGCATAGTTCCAAAGGGATGAGTAAATCCAGGTTTCTCGTGAAAGATTTTTTGAGAATCTTGCTAAGTGTGGGATCGGTGAGGTAAATGTAAAAAAGGAAACAACTTGAACATGGTGATACACTCAGTATAATTGATGACACAATGTTGATCACTTAGAATGCACCAAAAGAATGATAGCCTCAATGCAGCGATAATGCAAGAACTTCCTCTAAGTGTGACACTAAAGATACACTTTGTGATGAAAATGACAGCACTTGTGTGACAATGGGAAAAGATTTGGGAATGAGCGTAATACATGTCTACATGGTAAGTATGACTCATTAGTACCAATACCCCTTTAAATGAACCATAACTACACTCTTGCAATATGCAACAACGACTATGCCAAAAGACGAAACTTTGGTTTTATTCCAAAAGGAACTTTAGAACTTAATGAAAAGAAGATTCTTACTACTAAAATGATAGGATGCAAAGTGAAAGTGGACTTGAAAATTTAGATATAGGCTAGAATTTTTTAGGGTTTTATAGCAGCGACAATGCCCTCAAATTCTGACTAAAGGCCTAATCAATATGTTAGTCTTCAGCTATTAGCCAACCTTGGCACCATATAGACTCTCCGATGACAGATGTTGATATCAGAATGTATTGAAAACCTCTATCTAATAGAAAATATATAAGTTCGTATAGTAAGTTGTGGGCTTTCCTAGTAGTAGGCTAGGGGTCTTGCCCCAATCTAACCTTTGACCCATTTCTGACCTTCAATGCTAGACCAAAAGTAATAACATCTAGTGAATTAAGAACAACATACCAAATAACTAATATATTAACATAAGTATTGTCTTTCAGCCCTGCCCAATCATTAAGAGAGTAACTGTGAATGTATTTTTTATAAAGTACCTTAGTACAAAAGATGAAGGAGTACAAAAGTCTCCAACTATATGCACCTACCAAATTTTTTGAGAAATAGAAAATATTTTTAAACCCCCATCCATCCAATGATTTAGACATCACAATACAACTATAATTACCACATGGTAGGGTGAAGTGATCCTGAGAACCATCCCATGAAAATTTAAAATACTTACTTCACAATACTTACTTCTATATTTTTTTTAAACTACCCGAGGGATATAAGTTGCTGACATCTAGAACACATTAATAAATTCTAATACAAATTTGGCCAATCCAAGCCTCCCTGCCCCTGATAGCCACCTTATGCTCCAAAATTTTACTATTTTCTATATCATTGTGATCAACAAAGACCAGTCTTCTTTCTTGTAAAAGTACAGTTTCTGGTTCAAACCCGGATATTTTAATCCTGCATCCATTTGAGGAAAGGGAAAGGGTAAAGTATTCCTAAGATTCATCACTTCACGCTCTACTAAATTTTGAGCTAAACTATATGATTTTCTATCATTAGAAACCATGCCTGTATCTATTCCAAATAGTTCAATGATTTCAGATAACTTAACCACATCACTACAAGAACCATTAGAGAAAATTAGAGTATCATAGAAAAAATGAAATTAGTAATTTATAGATAGTTAGCGATAACAATACCTTAAAATATGCCTATATGATTAGCATCTACCACTAGACAACTAAGACCCTATGCTACAAATAAAAAAATAAATGGGGATGGGGTAAAACGTTGTCTCTACCCTCTTTGGACATGGGAACAAGGAGGGGTAGCCATTTTTATTAGAAAAAAAAAAGAGATCAAGTGAATGCAACCCATCACTCAATTCCCAAAGCCAATCCCAAAGCCTCGGTGAGTCAATAGAATTGTAATGTACATCCAACTAACACTATCGTAGGCCTTAGAATGTTCAAGTTTGATGACAAATACCTTTAACCTGTTGTTATAGCTGCTACAAAACCATCAAATGTTTTTAGGCATATCAAAAAAAATTGGGTCACCCCCTTGCTTAGCTAAGGTCATAAGGCTAATGGTCATGTTTTAAGTGTTCAATTCCCCCGTGACCCATTGCTATCAATCCCTATTGTTTCGTCTTCTCACGTGATGCATATTGCATTTTTGCATTAGATTTTAGAGGGTTGCTACTCAATTAAGGTATTATAGGCCTCATGAAACTCTCAAGATTCATATTTAAATGAGCATTGCAATGTAGTAAAGGTACCTTGTGTTAATGAACATGGCCTCCACCTAATTGGATTAGGGTTTGGAAAAAATCTTTGCTCGCTCTCGCACTTGTGAAACCCTAGATTATCATTATGTAAGTTGTAGTCATGTATGAGCTAAAACTAACCTTTAATATGTAGTCTCATGAGAATTACATGGTGCCTACATTATAAATGTAGGATCATGTTAGACACCTCATAACATGTTAGAGTCACCTACATTTTATGAGTCCATTAAGATCCCTGAATTTTGAAGTGAATCCCAAATTTAAGAATGTCTTCTTCAATGATTACATTTCCAATATCTTGATTTTGATGTTATTGCATATAAATTATTTACGAAAATTATATTTATTATTTATTTGTTCCTCATAAAGGGAAATATTATTTTAAATTAACTTAATGAAGTTGTTTCACTCTCTTTTTAGGAAGTCAAATAAAGATGGCATGGAAACACACCGATCGATGCAACATCTACATTGAGAAATATATTGAAGTGATACTGAATTGTATTCATTCATGGAAAATAAAATCCTAAAGCTAACCTAAAGTGTCAAAGATACACTGTTCAATGTGTTGATAGGACTGTGATTTAAGCCCAACAAAAAAGTTCTTTCAAAATAATACATATTATGACTAGCTCACTCTTTGGTTATTCGTTGTCAACACACTCTGAATTAAATATTCTGAAATGAGCCTCTTGGGATACATATTAAATGGAACTTGAATTAAAAAGTAATCATGCATGCTTCTTGAGGAAATACAATCTTAAAGGTGGATGCATTCCTATGTGCTAGAACACATATATGTATAAGCCACACTCAAATAGGTACCATCAAGTCTTATGGTCCATGTTGAGAAATTCCATCCTCAATGTGCTATTGGTGTGATCATATAATATATGAAATGCGAGAAGTAAAATGACTCATTTCAAGTGAACTGTGAAGACACATTTTCCGAGGGAAAGGTTATTTGAACAAATATGTATTGAAAGGAATCGTTGGTTAAACAAAGGAAATAGGTCATAAATGCACTAGAAATTGTAATGAAACAAAAGAGTAATCAATGTGATGATATTGCAAAGTCCATAAAGACCATTACCCATGGGATTATAGGGTGCCATTAAAGGCTACTATCATAACTCATCATGGTTGATTATATGTCCTCACTAACGATGTTCATCTAATGCATAATGAAATCCATTACACAAAACCACAAGGGACGAACTATGAGCATATTAAATGTGCAAGAGACATCATGGAGCCTATTTAGCTTTACTCTAGGATTGTATGTAATGATGTAAGAATCATGATGGTAATATATGTTCAACATTCACTAAGCCCAAATGGTTATGGTGTGATTTACTGCACTTCCAAGAAATATATCCATTCAATAAATAATACAAGTCGCTCAAGGCCTCCATCATTGAGGATAAACAACTGAAATGGGTGGTTTTGGAATGATAAGGTGTTTTAGTTACCATTTACATCTGCACCTATCATAAAGGATGCAATTGAATAATCATAGATGCATATTTCATTTTGAGAATGGGTTGCATCTTCAAATGCAGGTCATAGAATTGCATTTTGGAGTTAAACCATACCAAAGAATATGACCTAGCTTGTGCTTGCAGTGAGACTATGCGACCTATTCTCAGGTTGCATCTCTCTTTTGTGACCCATCTCTCGATCACAAAATTACATTATAAATCCTGATACATGCCAACAGAGAGCGTGACCTTCACTAGATCATGACTATGTGACCTCCATAAATCACATGTCTATTTATGAATTTCCACAGGCTAGCATTTCTATATGTGACCTCAAGTGTGGGATCAATATGTGATTGGACTCAAGCACACCACAACCATATGTGACTTGCAACAATGATAAAGTCGCAAATAACATCAATGAGTCGCAATTGGAAAATGTGACCTATATCATGTGGAGTTAAATACAATCAACACGGAAGAGAGAATATATTATTTGATCCATCAAAAGGATGTGATTTCCATTTGAAAACATGATTTAAAAAATATTCGCGATGTGTACTGAAATGCAAGTTCATAACTGGACTATGGTTTAATTTATGATTTAAGACCAAATTACATAAGTGACACCTATGCCAAGTATTGTATTTGTTGCTTCAAAATTTGGGTATAAAATTTTTGGTAGTTATGATGACTGTGTCTACGAGAACCTTAGTGGAAATAATTTAAATATGTGAATCAATGACCAATATGCTTTAAGTCAATGGGAACGTAGAAATTTTGCCTACAAATATGATCATAATATGACTTGAGATCAAATCGAAGTAGTTTGGAGAGATTGAGCCTATGTTGTTGAAGGAATGTGGGAAAGTTGAAAGGTTAAAGCATATATTGAAAACAAATCATTTTCGTCTTACGTCAAGAGATTTTGGATCTCGTGGTTTGTTTTCATTGGTTGTAGGGCCTATATCAGTCTTTGTAATGAATAATAGGCCTTGATTCTCATACTTTATGACATCAGCTGCCCATTCTGCTTATGGTCCTTTAGTTCGCCCAGCTATATCTCTTTTGGTTTGACCATCTATCTTTTAATTTGGACTAGGAATACAATAGCTCTTACCCTTTTGAAACAAATCCATTTGAATCCAGAGATATACGAAATGGAAAGATTCTTTATTTATATGGTATATTAAGAGATAGATATGCATGTAAGATATAGGTAAATTTTGGTAGAGATGTTGGTTGAACCAGGCTTCACTACTCATAAGACCCCTGAAATAGAGAAACATATTAAAGCCTTGTATATGACAATTGGACTGACAATGATTTCCAATAGTGATTTGCACTTTCGATCTTCCATAGTTTATTTGGTGACATCATATTATCCAGATATTTACAGATAGTAAGAAAGCACCCATTCTTGTATCTTGTAGTTTTTGATGAAAATATTCAAAGAGGAATATGGGTAGTCTTTTGAATTTGACCTTATTATATGATGTGATCTTGCACTAGCTATGTTTCCTTGACAACATTTTGCCATAGAAAAGGGAGTATACAGGGGTCCAAATATGATATTTACTTTTCATGGATTTGTGAAGTTTACAATATTGTTCTTTAGTTACAAATGTATATGACCTACATGTTTTTCTTGCATGATGATGAATAAGAACAAGAATGCCAACTTGTGTGAAGGAAGGTAGGGTTTCTCATAAGAGGGAGCATAACTAGGGTTTCCATTAGTATGCGAGATGACTCTTCACAAAATTCAAGATCCTTTTAGAAGGCTAAAATGCACGACATTAAAGATGGTTAGATGAAATGGAGGGTAAGTACCAGGGAAAAAGACATTTAACATCTAGTTCATTAGCCTATACATGTCTCCATATCATTGGAAGAATATTGGCGACAAGGATTCTATGGTTTCCAAGAACTCTTTGCACTCTTCTCATGTCTTCTCTGCTATCGTCATATAAATATTTCTCATCTTGATGCCAAGAATGAGGCTAAGAAAAATTTGAGCATGTAATAGTAATTATGCATGAGAGAGAGTCATGAAGAATTTCAAGAGTGATGAGCATATATGAAATGTCACGATAGGTGAACAATCACCTCACCTCCATAGATATACCCTCATGTCTCATTTGAAAAGAGGGGGGGGGGGGGGGGGGCGCGCGGGGAACTTTGCCACTTGATCTTGGACTAACAGTAGATAATTGACATGTTCTTGAAGAGTTTGAGGCACTCATCTCTTGGTAGCTAGTAGGGTGAGTTGTGGTGAGGATAGGGTTTTACATTGGATAATGGCATGAGAAAACCATGTTCCACTATTGGGATTTGATAGTTTGCATGATATGTACTTGTATTTGCAATGACATTGATAAGAAGTTTGTTACTTCTATCATTTATTCCCATGCTCACTCATAGTGGTAATATTTTTTGTATGGTATTTTCACTGTATTTGTATAGGTGCCTTCATATAGGAAATGTGTTATGAACTAGTTTCTAGTTGTTGTATGTTTGCTTTCCCTTGAATCTATGCTTCTTATTCAATGCCATGCTAGTAACATGTTGTCAACTATTTTTCCATTAACTTCTAGCATTTTTTGTTCATTTATGCCTACCATGGTTTTGGCTTACTAACCTTTCTTGTGGCATGCTTTTTCTTGTTACTTTATTGTTTCATTAGTTTATCTTAGTCTTTAGACTTTCAATCGTGGGTTGACCTCATTTTGACTGTCCAAGAATTTATTTCTTGTCTTCACTCTAGAGTCCTCACATTTGACACCAAAGAGCGAAACATTCATGGTGGTATCTAGGCCTACTGTAACAACCTTGGTGAAAATTTCATGTAATAAAAGTTAAAAACAATAACCATGGATGAATGGGACACTTATTCCAAGATGAATGTTGGGCAAGACATCCTAGGGGGTGTTCATTTGGTTGTTTATGGCTAAGGCATTAAAAGGGAAAATGGCATTTTTGGCACAATTATTTATGAAAATAATGGAAATTAGGAGAAAAAGGAGGTGAAATGTCACACGATTCATATGAGGATAAAAATGAAGGAAAATAATGGAAAATGAAGAAAATAGAGGGCTCATTCATAAAAAGGCTTTTGAGGATCAGTTGGTAACCTATTGTCAGTTTATCTTTGGAGATCTTTCATTATTCTCTCTCTCTCTCTCTCTCATAATCTTCGACACTTAGAGTTTTTCTTGGAGCACTTTGGAATTGGAGCAAGGAAGGAAAAGAAGGAAAAATGAAGCAAAGGTCAAGCAGGGAAAGGCATAATCAAGAAACTACATTAGGATTCATTGCAAGTATTGAATTGCATGTGTGTTTTTCTTGCTATAATTAACATGCATGGGATTGCATGTATTTTGTTTCTACCTTGGCATGGGTTCTTCCATGTGTGACATTATTTTCAGCCTAGCCTTGCCATTTCCTGATAGATTTGATGAGATGGGTTCTCTTATTCGGTTTATGTGGGATGGCTGGAAGGGATCGAAAACTGAGTGGGGTGGATCTAAAAATTGAAAGACACATAGTGTAGTGGTCCCTAAACTAGGTCGAGGATGCATGAAGCCACTGGCCTAGTAACCCTTAAACCAGACTCTGGGTTGCAGTAAAGCCAGATTGTGTGCCTCAGTGGGCCTAGGAATGCTTACTCGTAAATCCAAGAGGCAGACTTTCTCTCTATTGGGCCTAGTGATTCCCGGATGGAATGCATGGTAAAACCTAGAGAGTATGTCTTGGTGTAGGGTCTAGTGATCCATGAATCAGACTACATATGCATGCTAAAGCATGAGAGACTAGGAGGCACTTAAATTCCTCAAGGTGTAGGTAGATAACTCCAGTGGAATCCACATTGATCGGTGTTTTTCAAGTGTTCTATGAGCCCCACATTCATGTTTGGAATATAGCACGGGGGTGATTGGTAGAAGAGAGACTTGGCTCAGTCAATCTATGGTCGGGTGGAATGTGGTAGTCCTATCACTGGTTGGTTCATTACATTGATTAATGAGAAATTCATTCCATTGATTTTCATGTGTAAATGTATTGATATATATATGGATTTTGATGGCTGATATGTTTATTTTATTTATGTTCCTATTATGTTGGTTATATGTACATTTTATGACAACAACTATATATGAATCTCAACATGCTTTCACTTGTATGTGAAGTATAATGTGTCTATGACATAATAGATGAATATGCAGAAAATCACATGAGGAAACAATAGTTCATAGTGATTCTCATATAAGCATGAGATTCATACACTTAGTTCTATTGCTTACACTTGTAGGTTACATATTGACGACATGTTTGACAAAGAGTCTGTCATGGCTAGTATAGGTATGGTTAAGGTCTTATTTAACTTACTAATTTTTATTTATTGTTTCCCTGTATTTTATTTGATTTTGAACTATCATTCCATTCTAGGCAATGACCTCGGCTTTGAGCATGAAAAAGTGGTTTAATTCCCGGGGTCGCTGCCACAAAACTAGAAATTTTGGTCCACAGTTGCTGGCAGGCAAGCCTATGAGATAGCATTTAGGTCTCTTGTCGCCCTCTTTCCCATAGCATCAGAGCGACTATGGCATAAGAGGTCCAGAATAGTAGTGGGACCTAGGGACAAGCTATTTGTGTGGCTGAGTTTTCTCCTAAGGGTTTTGTTGATGGTGTTAGATGATTGTGTGTGATGTTTTGTTGATTCCACTTCCTGAAGGTCACATAGGAGGTCAAACCTGATCATAGGAGCCTCGTGTCTCACGTTTACCCTAGTTGGCATGCTTACTTGGGTCGGATGTGGGAGGAGGGTGGTACAGAGTGGTATCAAAGCATGGTTCATCTCTCGAGATAGATGGGTTCAATGTGTTATTCATGCATGCATGCCAGTTGCATGTGTGTCTCTTACACTTATATATACTTGTTGCAATTTCTTAATGTCGGATTAGGGTTTTAGTATGGTTATCATGGACAATTTGATGATGATTTTGTGAAGAGTATTTGGCATGTGTATGTGACTGACTATATATAGTTAATTGTCGCTTAGATGTTCATTTTATGTCACCTACTACATCCTTGTATGTTAGGTTACATTTTTAATATTTTGATTACATGTATCAGTCTTGTATGTCGATTGTAAGGATTGATCGATTATTCTCAACTACATGCATTTATGCATAGGTGCAGTTGATTTGGAATTGCTTATGCATACTGTTGATTTCATTTAGTAATGTTTATAATGGAGTAATAGTTGTTTTCATGCATGCAATCATAACATGCATTGTTGATATGGCCTTGCATTGATGACTGGATCCTAGTTAGAGTGATGTTTATGAGTTAATACATTTACTTGCATAAGTCGATCTCCTGTTATGATTATGTTATATATGTGTCATGTTGATTTGGTGATCTTGCAGACAAGGTATCCTCCTCGAGCTATACTAAGGTACATTGGTGTATTGTGATTTGGTTTATCTGACATATTATAACAATGTAAACTTTGAAACGAGAACTAATACGATTACCCGTTTCATTGAGGTAGCAAGAAAGTCAACCGATTTTCAAAAGAGGTGATCCAAAATACATATAATTTTTTTTCGGACCATATTTTTAACACTTTAAATTTCCTTATGTATCAAATATAAATATTTGTTTTAAATGCTAGATTTTTACACTGATTTTGGAACGTGTTAATGCAGCATCCACCCCTTTTTTCAGGGGGGCTTATTTTTGTAACTTTATATTTTCTAATGTTTCGAGAATAATTTCGGCAAAATCACATAAAAAATCATTTGAAGAGGCTCGCGCCATTGCAACGGTTGCGCAGTTTCACCATCTCAAGTTTAGAGAGGCCGTGGAGATTGAAAAAAGGCCTAGAAATCTTAATAGGGATGACGGCTGGAAGATTAGCAGTTGCTGGATCCCAGCCCTGTCTTCCTAGCCTCCTCATTCCCTCTTCTCTTTGATTTCATGGTTTCTTTATCCTCCCTTTACTGGTTAGAATAAGGGTCTGTTTCGAACCCCTTTCCTAGAATGTGTAATTTCCCTTTTGATGGAATTATAGCGTAAGCTTTTTAAATAATAGTCCTTAAAAATAAAAAGTATTCTCAGATTATGAGCTAGCAATATGAGCCATAAATTAATATTAACGATAGTATTATTTCCTACTATTTCTTAACAACATGATAGTAGTGTATTGATTAGTGTACATGATAGTAATATTAATATCGATATTAATAAATAAATAATTATTTAAATAAAATATGAATTATAGTTTCTTAGTTTTAATTTAATAAGAATATTTACCAATTTATTCTAATAAAGAATACTCATCCTAATAGAATTGTAAATATTAGTAACATATTAGTTAAGTATGATTAAATAAATAATATTTTTTTATGTAAACAT
>APFE030213324.1:0-15188 GCA_000404065.3 Pinus taeda | reverse complement strand
CATGCCTCTTCAACCTAATTACTGGCTTAACTAACTATTATTTATGATTATTATCTTTTACATTATATTTATATTATATATATATTTTATTCGTTACACAACTAAATGGGTTGTTTCCATCATGTCATTGCATTTCCTGTGGCTGTCCACTACAAAGTTTTTCAACAATAGGGAAAATTATGTCCACAGCTTCTAGGCCTCCCTATGAATAACCTATATTCGTATGTTAACATCATACACTCATAGACTACCCCTACATGCCTAGTCAAGTAGAGTTTTCTTAGTTCTTTCATTAGAGGCATGCATTGATGTGGTAGTTCCAAAATCTGAGGCGGGAATGCCAAGAACATGGAAAGATGCTCCATGATCAATAATCCCAGTCAATATTCAAAACTTGAATGGAATAATGACATTGTTTGGTATAATGGAAGAATTTATCTAAGCCAAACATCAAAATTAAAATTCAAGGTTCTCATTGTTGATTTTCTATTGCTAAGTGGACAAGCACAATTTTCTGCTACTTGATAATTACTTCTAATGATATTTTTGCACTTTCCAGATTATCATTAAGTAATTACACTTCAGAAAACTCAACTATAAGTGCGATAGAACAGTAGAACAACAGAGATCACTGTAGAACAATAGACACCAGACATTTTCACCTGGGAAACCCAACCTTGGGAGAAATCTCAACAATCTTTTCTAGGAGAAATTATACTTCAATTTGACAAATGGCAGAGTCTGATTTTCCAGTCTAACTTGGTCAATCTGACCACATAAACTAGCTAGGCCCAGAATATCAGTCAAACAGCTGCTTAAAGATCTTGGTCAACTCTGCCCAAACCTCAGTCAAACACTGCCCAAACCCTCGGTCAGCTCTGTCACAGAAAGGTTCGGTCAACTACAGTCAAGTTTTGTAGAATCTCCTTGAAATCCTGCAACTGCTTGAATGAACAAACTTCGATTCACCAGGACACAAAATTTCTCTACTAAACAAGAAGCAGAATAGAAACAGAGATAAAGAAACACAGTCACACACAATAACACAATATTTTTATAGGGAACCCAACTGGGAAAATTCTCTGCTTTGCTGTAGATTCTATTGACAGAAAATTGAGCTATTGATCTCTTTACAGGGCAACACTCTTTCACTAGAGAACAAGCTTGTTCTCATTGCTAACACTTAGCATGAAATTCCTTGCAAACACACCTGATCTAGCTCCTTTTCCATTGCGCAATTTTCTTCCTATTTCCTAGCCTTGAAATTTCCTATTTCCTAGTGCAGTACAGGTCCCTATTATTTATATTTAGGAATTTCTTCCTAAATCCTAGCGCAATTCCACAAGGAAATTCTCTGTTCTGATATGCCTACGGGCTCCTCCTTGATACGCTCTTCCTACAAGAAGCTTTCAGACAAACTCGTGCTCAACAATAATGGTACAATGATGTGCCTTCGTCCTCCTTTTAAGCTTCTCGACTCATGCTATATCTGGCAAGTTTAATATTAGGACTCGGACTTGTGATTGATTTGTTAACTGAGTCGAACTGACTCTTCTAATTTGTCCTTGCCTCACTTATACACTAAGGTTCTCACTCGTCCTTTTCTAAATATAAATTTGCACTTGGAGAGCCACATAACTGAGCCTCCAACTGTGTGCATGAGTTACCTGCTCCATGAACTCGTCCTCGAACTTGTGCATGCTAAAGAAGAACTGATCACGAGGTCTTTCTTGATTACGGCACGAGTCAAGAAGACCTTTTTCGCTACTATTTTTAACACTCCCTCTTAGTGAGTAAAGTACTCTGTACAACTCCTAACTTATCTCTTAAATGAATAAAACTGCTTCTTGCCAATGCCTTGCTCAATATATCTACTGATTGCTGCTCTGTTGGGATGTATGGTAGCTTCACGATCCCTTTTTGCGCACAATCTCTGAGATGATGATACATGATCTTGATATGCTTTGAGCGATCATGAAACACTGGGTTCTCAGAGAGCTTGATGCAACTCTGATTATCATATTGTATCATAGAAGGCTCCATCCCTTGTGTGAAAAGTCCCACAAGCAACTTTCTCATCCAAATAACCTGGCATGCTACCAAACTAGCAGCCATGTACTCGACTTTTGCTGAACTGAGTGCAACTGATATTTGCTTCCTGTTGTACTAGGAAACAGTTGTTGAACCAATGCGGAAGATGCCACCTGAAGTACTCTTCCAATCTATGGAGCTCCCTGCCCAATATGCATTTTTGAAGCTCTCAAGCTTCAGATCATCAACTTGTCTGTACCATAACCCATAATCTGTTGTGCCTCTGAGATACCTCAAAACATGCTGTGCAGCAACCCAGTGAACTTTGGTCGGTTCCATCATAAACTAAGTTGGTTCACTGCAAAACAAATATCAGGTCGTGTGTTGACCAAATACATCAACGCTCTAATGAGTTGCTTGTATATTGTAGCATCTACTCACTCTGCTTTACTGGCATCCACCTTCCTCTAGTTTGTAACTAGAGGTGTGGCCATGGGCCTGCAATCTTGCATATGAAATGTCCGGAGAATCTCTGTAGTGTACTTACCTTGTCCCACGAAGTGTTGTTTTTCTACGACACTGGAGAACTAGGTTAGGGTCTTAGAATCACTAACACTACCAATCCAAATGCCACAACAAACTACTTTGCATAGCAGAATATAAACAACAGTAAATCAACATGTGCATAAAATAAACAACTTTTTACAATTTTCAACAACCCAACTTCGTTATATTAACAAACTGTAATACAATTGTCTAGGGATCTTGTACTAGGGTTAATGGCCCTCATACATCCGTTGATACAAGAATACAAACTAGGGCTTGTTGTCAACAACTATGACTACCAAACTGCCATGAACAAGATAGAGTGATCTTCTAACTGATGTAGTCAACTTCACAGCTGCCTTGACCGTACCTTGAACACACTTGCTAGTCCTTCTGCTCCCAATCTGTAGCTCTGCCTCTATCAATGGTCCTACTCCTTTAGGTCACTGAACACAACTTATAAATCTGCCCTCTCGTTGATTGTTAGTCTATTGATGTATCAACACGTAAGGTCTTTTGTTGAGTTGTTTACAACTCTATTGAAGACAATCAAGACAAACTTTGCTGCCGGAGGGCTTCCACCTCTAAAGAAGACAAACTTTGGGTTGAAGAACTGCTACCTAGCGTGTTGTGCTGCTCCAATGAAGACAAACGTTGGGCTGGAGGGTTGCCACTTATCATTGCAAGATGTCCTTCTCCAACAATGAACTTGGGCTGGTCAAATTGCTCCCTTTGACCTCCTTTCATCCCTCAATGGTCAGTTATTGAGCTCTCCAAATCTGTCTCTCCTAGCAGTCCAAATGTCCTTCTTTGTACTGCACTTAGGGCTACCTTGAGAACCTACTTGTTGCTCTCCAACAACCCCAAGATGCCCAACAAATATTTGTCCAACTATCCATTAGAAACAAGTCAACTTAAAGTCACCAAACACATACCTTTTATACTTCACTGGGTCTGTGCATTTGCTGTAGGAATTCGGCCTGGTTAGGGTTGCTTGTCAAACTGCTTCAGCCCTACCAATTTGCCCCAAGACTCCTCTAGTTGTGGCTTCCCTCACTCATCAAGTTGCCTTCCTTCACTGGCTAGTAGGATTGATCTGCACCTGTTTTTAAGCCTTTCGACCCTCTTCAAATTTAAGGTACAAGGCTCGACTCTCTTTCCAAATACCAAAGAAAATGTGACCTGCAAATAGAGGTTTGCTTACACAAGAAACTCGCACTAGATCTGCCCAAATCTTCTCTCCTTAACTCGGCCAATACTTCTGCTTCTACTGGGACCTATCCCCAACACAAAAAGACCCAAAACTAGTCCCTTAACTCTTTCAGCCTTGTCCTCTTGAGCTATGGCTGCTTCAAATGATGTCTTTCTATGATTTGTTGCATTTTTGGATGCGTTAATTAAGGTCTCACATATGCCTTATTTATATGTTTCTTAGAGTGCAATGAACAACCCTCCAAAGGACACCTCTAATTGCTAGCTGACCTAAAGTTGTTGACAATTTCACCCACTTAAACATATAAAAATTCACATCTTGCTTTGTAGACATGCTCCCTTGGTGTTCTTTGTGGTCCCTAGCTCCTTTTAGGGTCCTCTACAATCTCCAAGGGTTACATGTCCAAATCTCCTTGTGGTTTCACATCCACAAACTTGGGTGCAAATTCCACATGCTTGGATTCTTAGCCCACAAGTTCATTTGTGGTGCCAATTCCTCCAAAACTCCGAACCCTAGGGAGTACCACCCAAGCTACAAATCTCAAAACTCCCTCTTAGCAAGGGAGGTACTTCTAAGACTAGGAAGTAACTAGTCATCACTGTCACTGTTGGCGACACTAGCCCAACTCCTGGTGCCCACAACTCTAGCAAACCCCTGAAGCATGGACTGCACCCTTCTTGGAAGTGTCACTGCCACTGGAAGCCTCTTGCTTCTTCTTCTCCTGAAATGTTTTCAAGCCATTCTACAATTCCTTGCCAGTTGTAGAAGCACCCTTGTTGCCTACTGACCATAGTATTCAAAACCAGAAGCTGTGACCGGATTGGTCCACCTAATAAACCAGGTTTCAAACCAAAACCAGTCAAACTGGGACTGGTTAGATCTCAATGAACCAATTTTAAAAAAACACATGAAATAACTAATTTTAATGAAAAGAAACATTTTTTTAAGATTTAAAACCATGATTCCTAACCAACAGACAAAAAATTTGCAAAGTTTGCTCATATAGATACCATGTAAAGGTGAATATAGCAAAATGGCACAAAGTGCAATGCATATCAACAACAAAATATATAATCATTGAGGCTCTAAATGGCATGTAGAGTCCAAAAAAAAAGTCTACAAGCTATGGGGCCACTGGCCTAATACAAGTCTATGTTGATTTGTGGTAGCATCGGATGTGCTCTAGCCATGAAGATTGGTGGAGAGGCTAAAGCACATGAGATCTCCAAGACCCATAAATGGTTTGGCGAAATTCCACCTGGTAAGAGAGATATTAAAATAATTAATATTTTTAATGGAGTTCCTAAGTCTAAATTTAGGAAAATTAAATTATTAATGGGTATTAATATAAAACTGGGTGAGAATGTTCTAAATGACATGGATTACGCAAAATCTAATCTTAACTATTGATTAGAGACTTAATCTCAGCTATTGAAGACTCAATAGGAAAAGTATAAGAGGAGGCTTGAGGGTCAGTTGGAGATACACCAAGATTGATCAGTCAGTTCGATTTTTTGGAGTGGGGTTCACTAAGAAAATTCGAACAAGTGATCTGAGTTGCAGCGAGGGGCAGTGAGTACATAGCAAAGAGGCAGAGATAGTGCCTGAGGGCCAACATAGTGATAGAGGAGGCTATGTAGAGCCAACAAGAGCCATACAGAGGCAGCTAGAGACTGCGCAGAGGCTAGCAGGCCCTGCGTGGGTGACGCAGAAGGCCAGAGAGATGAGACAGAGAGGCAGAGCGCTGACGTAGGGGGTTCCAAAGCTATGCAAGGCTAGCAGGGCTAACATAGAGCCTTGGAGAAGTGCGAGAAGGTTTTTTGTGGGGCACACTAGTACTGAGAAGTTGAATATCTACTTCCAAGAAGAGGTATTACTGCTAGATAGAAATATTTGTTGGGTGAGCCAGTTTGGCAACCTAGTTGTACTCAATAACGTTGCTTAATAATAAAACCCTCAGAACTGCTGCACCGGTTTTCCCAAGTTGGGTTTTTTCGGGGACGATTGTCCAAAAATAACGGTGTCCCTTTGTCTGTTATTTCAGTCGATGATCTATAGATGAGTTGAGACTGCATTTGTGTTTGTTTTCAGTATTTATATGGTTAAATAACTTGTTAAGGAATAACCAAGTAGGTGAAATAAACCAGATAATGCAGGAAGAATTTCTGACGTGTTAGACTTAGAAATTTCAACATGGTATCAGAGCATTGCAGATCACAGGAGAACTGAAGGCACCAGCTGAAATAAAAAAATTTGCAGTAGAAACAACTGTCCTGAGAGACAGAGTTGTCCCTAAGAAGAAGGCAACAGAGGAGTGACACAGAGGGCCTGCGTCATCCTTTCGAGCCAGAGAGAGGGCCAACGTAGAGGCATAAGATGGTCACGAAGAGCCACGTCATCCTACTCAGCCAGGTAGGAGTAGCAATTCAGCCTTGCCAGGATTGTGCAGAGCTAAGAGGCTCAGTTTCTTCAGCTGCGGGGGCCTAGGGAGCTGTGGGAAAATTGTGGGTGGGGAAGTTGGTGGGGTACTGTTGCTATCAAAGCAGAACAGTACCTAACGGGACAAAACCAAGGTAGAGGGAGCCACTGCTTTAAGGGATTTCTAGCCAAGAAATCCAAATCCGAGTTGTAGTTGCAAAGAGGATCGAAGAGGAGCGGATCGATAGTTGGCGAGAAGACTTCCAGGAGGGAAGTCAAGGCTCAGAGGGAGTCTAGGAGAGAACTTCCAACCCTAAGAGGGAGGTTGAGATTCAGAGGGAGTCTAGAAATGGAGTAGAGATGGCAATGAACGGACTGAGGGATCAGGACAGGTTGGACGGGGCCTCCAACTTTGTTATCTTGAAGGCCAGGACCTTGTCTGTTCTGGATAGACATTACATCAAGGGCTTTGCCTTGAGAACCGTGGCTATCCTAGTCGACCCAACTGATAATAAAAGGTATGAGGATGCAATGGTGAAGGCAAAGTGCATAATCCTTGATGGGGTCAAGGACCATGTCGTACAACATGTTGCCGAGAAGAACACGACAAAGGAGATGTGGGATACCTTGTCAACATTGTATCAGGGCACTTCCGTGCAAAGGAAGATGCTGTTGTAGAATCAACTGCGGTCGTATCAAATGCAGAAGGGGGAGCAGATAGATCTATACCTCAACAGGTTGCAAGAGATTCAGGACCAACTTACTTCCATAGGGGCCACGCTGGATCAGGAGTTCATGGTTTGGATGAGAGTCCAAAGTATTTTGGGTAGAGCTACACTTCCAGGATGGGAAGAGATGTGTGCAACTCTTCACCCACAAGAGATTAGACGACTGACCAAGGTGGGGAGTAGTAGCAAAGGAGGTTGAATCAAGAAAGAGGAGGAGGATGCATCTCTGGTATCTGCAGGACAACAGGGGAAGAGGAAGAAGAAGGACATCTCCAAGGTAAAGCTCTTCCATTGTGGGGAGGTGGGTCATTATGCAACCCAGTGTCCTAGGAAGAAGAATAAGGGAGAGGCTTTTGACTCCAAGGCAGCTCTTGCTAATGCAGAGAGAAAGAAATTGAGACGGATGACGACTGTGCCATGAGTGCTCATGCACCTCCAGAGAAGAGGTGGGGAGACATCGAGCTGTAGTCAGGAGGACTACAAAAGATGAGGGGCATGATCCTTGAGGTACCCTTGGACCATATCCGGCTATGGGAGCCCTGAACGATAATAGCAGGATGACGAATGTCGGTAGAATCAAGATGCAGATGGAACAACAAGGCAATGCTAGAGTGCAAAGGTCTGTAGCAGCGCAGTGGGGGTTGCAGCAATGCGAGAGGCACATAGATGGTTGCAGGCTGCAGTAGTGAAGAGAGGCACATAGGTGGTTGCAACAATGCGAGAGGCACAGAGGTGTTTGCAGCAATCGAGGAAGCACAAGATAGCAACAGAGGTAGGTCCAACATTAGGGAGCTTCCAGACTGACAAGGATGTCAGTAGTTGGGTAGATCAGTTACTTACTTCTTGGTAATTGAGTTGTAGTGCAACAGTTACCAGTGGTAGTGCTATGGGCAGCACGATGCAACATGTTGAGAGAGAGTTGCAGTGCAGATGCAGTGTTGGGAGGAAGGACTACGAGCAACACAGATGTAGACAGAGCTGTAGTACAAATGTAGCAGTGGTAGTGGCAGAGGCATGGGCAACAATACATGAAGTAGCAGCGCAAAGGATGTTGGGGAGCAGGCCAAGCATCAGCACATGTACTGGTGCTGGATGATCAGTGTGATGTTTAGGGGTGGAGCATTACTAGAGCACATTCCTCGCTAAGAGGGAGTGTTGATTTGAAGTAGCATCAGATGTGCTCTAGCCATGAAAATTGGTGGAGAGGCTAAAGCGCATGAGATCTCCAAGACCCATAAATGGTTTGGGGAAATTCCTCCTGGTTAGAGAGATATTAAAATAATTAATATTTTGAATGGAGTTCCTAAGTCTAAACTTAGGAAAATTAAAATATTAATGGGTACTACTATAAAACTGGGTGAGAATGTTCTAAATGACATGGATAAAGCCAAATCTAATCTTAGCTGTTGATTAGAGACTTAATCTCGGCTGTTGAAGACTCAAGAGGAAAAGTATAAGAGGAGGCTTGAGGGTTAGTTGGAGATACACCAAAATTGATTAGTTAGTTCGATTTTTTGGAATAGGGTTTGCTTAGAAAATTCAAACAAGTGATCTGAGTTGCAGCGAGAAGCAGTGAGTACATAGCAGAGAGGTAGAGATAGTGCTAGAGGGCCAGTGCAGTGATTGAGGAGGTTACGCAGAGCTAGCAAGAGCCACGTAGAGACTATCTAGAGGCTAGCAGGGCCTGCGTGGGTGACACAGAAGGCCATAGAGTTGACACAAAGAGGCAGAGGGCTGATGCTGGGGGTTCCAAAGCTATGCAGAGGCTAGCAAGGTTGATGCAGAGCCTTGGAGAAGCACCAGAAGGTTTTTCGTGGGGCAGACTAGTGCTGAGACGTTGAATATTTGCTTCCGAGAAGAGGTATTACTACCATATAGAAATCTCTATTGGGTGAGCCAGTTTGGGCCTTGGCACCCTAGTTGTACTCAATAACACTACTTAATAATAAAGCCCTTAGAACTGCTGCACCGATTTTCCCAAGTTGGGTTTTTCCGAGGATGATTGTCCAAAAATAACGGTGCCCCTTGTGTGTTTGTCTATTATTTCAGTTGATGATCTGTAGATGAGTTGAGACTGCATTTGTGTTTATTTTCAATATTTATATGGTTAAATAACTTGTTAAGGAATAAACAAATAGGTGAAATAAATCAGCTAATGCAAGTTGAATTTTTGACGTGATAGTTGAGTCTTGACTCCGAAAATTTGCAATTGCTTAAGTCACAAACTTCTCTGCTAGTTTAGTGACTTGAGTCTCAAGCTTCTGAAGGTATTCTACCCTAATATGCCCTATTACTTAGTTTGGTGCTCTACATGGCTTTATATGGCCTCCTATCCTAGCTAAGTGTTGCTTGAACTTGTTAATACCTCCACCTTCAATAGATTTTTGGTAATATTTGCAGATCATTTTGCCATCAATCATATCATAATGAGCACATGCAGTATCCTTGGCTTTTGGAGGCATGGTGGCTACTACTTAGCTCAATTTCTCTGTTGTTCCACTACTCCAGCAAAAACTCAACACTCTCCAAGCTCACAATGAAGCTCACAAAAATGCCAAATCAGATGCGAGGAAAATGAGAGGGGAGACCTTTTATTCGCCTAGAGGGGTTGTTTTTGGAATGAAACAACCCTTATTTTCCCTCCAAACCACCTCACAAGCCTCCAAGAATGTGTCTGGTGGGTCCGTGACCAACCTAGCAATGAACTGACGGGTTTATGATGGAACTGACCGATGTATGGAAAAACTAGTTGGTTTTGTCATAAACCGACCGATTTATGCTCGATTTGTCTAAAAAAAGGGTGAATGAAGGCGACTGACTGGGTTTTTTTAATCGGTTTCGTTGGTTTGGCCAATGAACCAGCCGGTTTGACCGGTTTCCAGTTTAGGCCGACTAATTTTTAATACTCTTCTTGGGCTGCACATTCTCCCTCTGTACTTGTAAATCTTCTTTAGAACTCATCTTCATTTGAACCTCTGGAACTTGGACCTTTTCTTACTTCTTCTCATGATCTATAGGCTTGCACGTCGGCCTATATGTTGATTTGGGGTAGCATCGGATGTGCTTTAGCCACGAAAATTGGTGGAGATGCTAATGCAGATGAGATCACCAATACCTAGAAATGGTTTGGGCAGATTCTAAACAGTTTGGGAGATATTAAAATAATTAATATTTTTAATGGAGTCCCTAAGTCTAAACTTAGGGAAAATAAAATATTAATGTGAATTAATTTAAAATTGTGTTAGAAGGGTCCAAAAGTCATGGATCAAGCCATAGTTAATCTTAGCTGTTGATTAGGGACTTAATCTCGGCTGTTGAATTGTCAACGAGGAAAGTATAAGAGGAGGCTTGAGGGTCACTTGGAGAACACACTGAGTTGATCAAAATTTCGACTCTCTAGGGCAGCGTTTGCTGAGGAAGTTAAAAAAGTGATCAAATTTGCAGCTGAGGGGCAGTGAATACAAAAGTATAGGTAAAGATAGTACCAGGAGGATTAGCGCAGAAGCTGGGAGAGAGGGACGCAGAGCTAGCCAGAGGTTCATGCAGAGCCAACCAGGGCTCATGTAGAGGCAGCCAGAAGTTGCGCAGTGCCTCAGAGAGCCAACGTGGGTGATGCAGAGGCTCTAAGGGCTGACACAGTGCCTTCAGACGCTGATGCAGGGCGAGCTAGCGTGACGTTGGGTAGACACTGGGCCAGAAAGGGCTGACGCAATCCCTAGAGGCTAACGTTGGGGTTTTCGTGGCGTAGATTGGAGCTGGGAACTGTCGAAGTGTTTATCCGAGGTTTCAGTCAGAATATCTGTCTCTAACTGAGTGGTACTACTTCCGAGATTATTCTTTGTTGGGTGAGCCGATTTTGGCACCCAGATTGTATTCTGAAACTGCTTAATAATTAAAACCCTTAGATAGCTGCACCAGTTTTCCGGCATAGGGTTTTTCCGGGGACATTGGTCAAAAAACAACAGTGTCACTTGTGTGCTTGTTTTGTTTCCTTTAGTTGATGGTCTGTAATGTGTTGAGCATGTACTTGTATTTATTTTCAGCATTTGCATGGTAAATAACTTGTTAATTAATCAGAACAAGTAGGCAGAAATAAATCAGAAAAGTGCATGAAGGGTTTCTAACAGTTAGACTTAAAAATTCCAACACTATATAGACCATGCTCTCTAACTCCAATCACAACACTTGTGCACTATATAGACTAGAGCCTTTGGGCCCGAGTCTCGCCTTTCCACACTGGAACAACACCTCAAACTCCTTTTTCTCGATCACTGAGACAAACGTGTTATATCTGAGTTATGGTACAACCAATACATCCTAAACTCCAATCAATTGGCATGACTTCATCCTGAATGGCACGACACCTGATCCTCTAATCTCTTTCTTACTCTTGTTGCCCACCACCATGTTCAACTTCGAGTCCCACTCAACTAGAGTCTCGAATACATCTTGTGAACTCGTCATATGCTTTGACGCACTAGTATCCATGTACCATGCAACCTCGTTGAGAGATCAAAGCAAAATCCTCACTCTCCAATCTCTTAAAGGGGTCATCAATCTCGGTAGAAGTGGCGACCCCTGCAACCTGCTTCCCCTTCTTCTTCTTCTCATCATTTCCCTGCTTTTTCCTTGGATTCTTTGCCAAATAATGGCCATACTCACCACAGTTGAAACCCTTAATCTTACTCATGTCCTTCTTTTGCTTGCTCTTCATTCTTGTTGCAAGAGCCACTTCATCATCAGAAGCCTTCTTGTTTGATGAAGATCCTCGTCTCACAATTCTTCCTGATTGATGTCACCACAACCTGTTCTAGTCTGGCAGCGTATTTCTAGCAACGATCCCTTTTAATGAACAACTTCCACCCTGAGTTGTCTCACTGTATCCCATGAAAATACCCTTTTCTACTGTGGGCTCAAACTTCTTCCTACTATCTTTGGACACATGGCAATAAAATTTTGTGCCAATGATACGGGAGTGTGAAACATCAGGCTTCTTTCCTATGAAAGCCTCCTCCGCTGTAACTTGTCCAAGAACCTTATGTGGACTCCTATTCTGAAGAAATATTGTAGTGTTGCATGCCTCTGCCCACAAGAACATAGGCAACCCTTGATCATGCTATTGACGATTGGCAACTTAGGGAGAAATTGTGTTTAAGGAGTTGAATCTTTCTTGTAGTAGATGCTTGTTGCAAAAATGCTCCATTCTGGTGGCAATGCATTTAGTACACAGATGGTCACTTAGCTGAGAGACTTTCATGAGAAGGGATGTGATATCCTCATCCTTTGATTTTTTCATTCGATATAACTTATTCTGCAAACACATCTTTTGTCTTGATGTACTTAAAGAGTACAATTCACTAGATTGTCATACATAGCCTTGGAAGTTTCCAAGTTTGCAACAAATGGAACAAGGTGATGTTTAATGGATTCAACTATGATCCTTTGTGGCCTAACTTCCCCTTTCTTGTGTCTTGTCTTTGCTAGGTTCAATAATTCCCTAGTCACATACTCCAGTCACATACTTCCATGCTAGATAGTTTGATGCTCCAATGAGCTTATGTTGTCCTTGCAGAAATAACCAATATGGCTGTAGATTCAAACATTGAGATACTTACTTGATAATTAAGATGTCTCTAACCTTCTTGATGCTTTCAAGATCTTTGAAGAGACTTCCTTGAACGATGTTCCCAGGATTTCTCCAACAACTTCCACAAGTGATGAATGATAAGATCCTTTGATGCTTCCTCTAAAGAGGTCTACCAATGAGATTTTAACTAGATCGCTTCAAGAGACAATCCTTTTTGAAGTCTTCTTCTTTAGGCCTTCCTTGAAAGTTTCCTTTTTCCTTCCCCTTGACAAGTAATTTCTTCTAGTGTCCTTCCAGCTGCCTTCGTTGCTCACCTTAGCTCTGATACCGTGTTGGAAAATGTAATGTGGCAACCTATTAATTCAATTCTCCTTTACCTTAATACTTGCTTGTGAACTTAGTTAGTCTTCTTGTGTTCTTTACTTAGATATTTTCATCAAACAAATATCAAGAACATAATTAGCAACAATAAAGGGCACAAATATTAGGCTCTCAACCAGGGCAAAACCCATAAAATTCTTCTTTTCTTATAGAAAAAGAAGGATATGATAAAGATCAAGTGCTTCAGGTATGGCGAGTTTGGCCACTACAATACCCAATGTCCTAAGAGGAAGAAGGGAAAGAAGGAGAAGTAGGATCAGGCGACAACATCCACAGAGATAGGCGAACTTTCCTCTAGGCTAGAGGAAGACTTTTCCATATTTGCAGCTATACCTCCAGGAGCGAGGTGGGCCGATATGGGGCTATAGTCTCAGAGCTGCGTAGAAATTTGGGTAGGGTTCATCGAGGTAAATATCAGATGGTGTCTCCTCGTGGATCACTACCTTGCTACAGGGGTCTGCAGTATTCAGTAGCAGGAGGATCAATGTTAGTTGATGCAACCTGTTCTAGTGTGACAGTTGCAGACTAGTTGCTGTCAGATATTGAAGAGCGCAGAGCAATGTTGATAACAGTGTGGGATTCAATGCAAAATAAAAAACAACGCGAATTTCCCAGTAGACAGAGCAGAAACTAGTAGCAGCCAGAGACTTAGGAGACAGTTGCAGCACAAAGACATTTGATTTAGTATTTAGGATGCTTCTTAGTTGCTATAGTTGCAGTAGCTTCAACAATAGTTGAGAGGGAGTTGGGTTGCAATGCAGATGCAGAGTTGACAACAATAGAAGTTGTACAGTGCAGTGTCAGCAACAACACAATTGCAACATCAGAGTTGTGCAGTGGTAGGGTCTCACAGTGGCCAAACACCATCGACGTGTATGGAGGATGTTACAGAGACAGGTTGTTGTGACATATTGTGCAACACTAGTTGGAGAACACCTTCCTTACTAAGAGGGAATGTTAGTTTTTGTAGCATTAAAGGTGTTCTAGTTTCAAAACTTTATGGAGAGGCTAAAACAAAGGAGTTCTCCAAAACCCATAAACCGTTTCTAGAAATTCCACGTAGAGATGGCTCAATTAAATTAATTGACCATAGTTAAAAAATTCCTAAGTCTAACTTAGGGAAAATGGTTAATTAACAGGATTTAATTGAGAAATGTGTGAATTATCTAGAAACTCACACGGATCGACTTGGAGATGATCTCAGCCATCGATTAAGTTTTAATCTTGGTCGTTGGAGTCTCAACTGGACATTATAAGAAGAGGTCGATGGGTAGATGGAGAACACACTAGTGCAGATACTCAATGGTTTGGGCAGTTCAGTTTTCCAGTACAGGTGATTCAGTAGGAGAAGTCGAGCTAGTAGATCGAGTAGTAGGTGGCAGAGGGGCAACATAATAGTATTCTGGAGGAGTTTCCAGTTCTGGAGAGTTAGAAAGAGCAGGTCGAGATTTTCTCCAGGAAGTAGCGCATGGACTGCGCAGTTGCTTGAGCAGAGAAATTCGATTTGGTTGAAAGGAAGGACGTTTTCAGTTCTAGAGGTCAGGAAGATTTTCCAGAGTGCCAGAGAGACAATTTTCTTGTGAGCAATAGGTAGGATGGCTTGATTTGTAGGAGTTTCGGGCTCAGGATGAGTGGGTCTGCGCTAGGGTGATGCAGGGCCTGTGTAGAGCAGGGTGGACAACTTGGTTTTCAAAATTAGTCAGGTTCCGGGGTTGTTCAGAGAGGGTAAAATCCCTCATTATATTTTTTCCAGTATTTCTCTTGGGTAGAATTGCCAGTTTGACGACATTTTATTGTACTCATAAATTCTGCTACTGCATAATAGTAAAAACCGTCACTGCTGCAACCAGTTTTCCCATATTGGGTTTTTTTGGGGACTTTTGTCCAAAATAACGGTGTCAAAATTTTCGTGTGTGTATTAGTATTTCTCAGTTCCTGTTTTTGCTTCCAAAATAATAAATTTTGTGAAGAATTTGCAGTGTGAATAATTTGTTATTTTGTCGTAAACAAAATAAATTGCATAATTAATTTATTAGTTAGAAGAAATCTTTCCAGTTGCTGCATTTCAAATAATTCTCACATAAACCACTACTCAGATATGAAGCTAAGGATTCAAGGAGTAATCACATTAAAATTTTGATAATAAGAATCCCTAAAACACATACAATTGATCATATTAGCTCACAATTTTTTTTTAGTTGTTTTCGTAGCCTTTATCTTACTATTTGATGACTGATTTTGCTTGGCCGTGGGCTATTTATGGACCAATATCTCTTGACAGTAG
>APFE030213322.1:170221-189233 GCA_000404065.3 Pinus taeda | reverse complement strand
AAAGTGTGCGAATGTGCGGGAATGAAAAAAACGCCCCCACAAAATGGAGATTTGAACCCAAGACCTCTACTCTCTTAAAATAGCTTTGAACCAATTGATCTATACAAAAAATTAGAGAGAGAGAGAGAGGGGGGGGCTTTGGATTACGTGCTTGCCTTGAGAAACCTCTTTTTCCCTACAAAACACAAAACACAAAACCCAACACGGACATGCAAAGAAAAACGAACCTTATGGCTCGAAGTTAGCTTTACCCTAAAAACTAAATATTTAAAAAAAAATTAGCTTTAGCCGAAAAACTAAATATAATATTTTTCTCAATGTTTTTGATTTTCCGAGAACACACTAAGGTGCAGGGAAAAGAGCATACGCATGAGAAAAAATCCTTTCTTTCTGTTTCTGATTTGCCCAGATCGCACAGAGTCGCAGGGCAAAGAGCATACACAGAAATGAAAGTATAGATCCGGTTAAAAAAAGCTAAATAAACCGAAACCGAAATAAGCAGAGAGAAAATAACAGTAAACTGCAAATAAAGACTGTATACCTCCAGATCTTAAAAATGACGCAGATAGGGCTACCGGAAACCTTTTCGCGTGAAACGAAAGGGGTTCTCACTGGAACAGATGCTCCGAACACAACAGAGTAGTCCTCTCGGCCCGAAAGCAGTCAGAAACAGTAGATCTAGGAAACGACAGCCACATGCAGTTCTACCGGCTTCAGATTTGGATCACCAACGGACGCGGCCCTCAAATAGCTCTGATACCATGTAGGAATTTATAGGATAAGTTCCTCAGACAGAACACCAAAAGGACACCGCTCATAAACAGATCACAGATCAATACACCAGTATTTTGACGTGGTTAAAACCCTCAGAGAGGGAAACAGTCCACGGCCTATGCCAACGTGGCTACTACAGGCAATTTATTAATAAAAGAATGAAAATTTACATAAACTTCTCTCATGCACGGTGAACCTACCAATGACCCTCCATGCGCTTTAAATAGAATTCATGGACCAATCGGGTGTCAAGCCACGGATCAAGTGTCGGTAATACCGAGGAGAGAATGAACCGTCGGATCACTACATATCGTGACCGTCAGATTGTAAGTTACAAATGTACAATGGTAAAGAAACACACTTTACCTAACTCTATACCTAACTCTATACTAGACCAAGTTGAACTTAACTATTTCCTATGTGTCGGAATATCCTAACATCATGCACTAATGCCAACAGTTGGCGCACACAAATTGTATTTATGTTACTACATCCAAAGTGTGGAATATGCAACATATTCAACAACCCATCTCACTAAATTATTGTTGCCCACGGCAGTGGTTCGAACTTTATGACTCCAACTTCTTCATAGTAAAATGACTTATGGCTCAAACTGGAGATATTTTCTTTGATCATTAAGATCCCAGTCCTCCATGCGAAGCTATGGCACCCTATCCAACAAGTCGCCCTCAATCAGAACCTCCTCCAGTAACAAGGGTATAAAGACCTTAAATTTTATAGCATTTGGGTCCCTGGTCACCTTTGAGATTGGCTTCTGTGACAACATATAGGGTGGCAACTTGGAGATCGGTTCCACCTCATTTAAGTTGATATTCTCTATTTCGGCCACTTCTTCCTCATCCAAATCTTGGGGCTCCATCGGTTGCATCAGCTTATCCATTCTCTCCTTAGTTTGTAGTTCCGTGGGGATTTTCCTTCGTGATTTCCTAACTAGAGGCTTTTGTGGCTTCTTCTGCTTCTTAGTTGTTGTCACTATAGCAGTAGGTTTTGTCCTCGATGATCTTGGTGAAATGGCATGCACTGGAAGTGTAGCAGTAATAATGAATCCTCGCCCTTGCCTAAGAAATGCTTGCTAAATCTCCTCCCAACTCTAACTAGACATGCGGAAGAAAACTCCGCTCCCACTTAGGTGAAAAATCTCACTTTGAATCCTCAACAAGAAAAGTGTCTAAATGTGGAGCGAGATGCCATATTTATAACATTTTTCAAATTCAAACTCATCAATCTCCTTCGAATTCTCCTCATAAATGAAAATTTGGCGGCATAATTTCCCAAATATCCTCTTTAAATGCGTTCCCCCCACTCCTTTTAATGGCAATTTCCCTGCCAAATCAATTGTAGCAACCCCAACGGTCATATTCTGGTTGAACTATGTTAGACACTTCCCTTTAGCATAATTAACCTTTCTTCGTCGCAGCTTCCTCCATCTGCGACATCCTCCTAAATATCGTGTAACCCTCCTTCTTTGACAAATTCCTCCATTGGCAGAGTAATTTATAGTCCCATTCTTCCTTCCAACTTCTTGTAGCACTAAGACTTTCCTTCATCCCTATAGTCATTGTGCAGTCCCAGGGTTGGAATTGTCCCTATAGATTTTCAATCTACTACCGCTTACTCGTCTAACAAATAATTCTCCATTTAGCTTCGCGAGCTTAATTGTGCCACCATTTGAGATATCCCTGATAACTTACCAGGGAACTTCATGAACTTACTATCGTACAATAGAACTAAGTCTCCATTCTTAAAATTTCTCTCCTTAATATGTTGATTGTGCCATGATTTTTCTAGGCTTTCTATATTTGTTTGTGAAATCCTACACAAAATCGGTCTTCTTCCAACATGATCAGTTGTTTTAATCTCTCATCCATATCATCATTGTATTCCATATTTGTAACGGTCACAATCTGAATATTGGGTACTATGTATTCCATAGGCATTACAACTTCCTATCCATTCACCAGTCTAAACGAAGTTTGTCCTATCAACTTCTTTCAAGTAGTCCTGTATGCCCATAAAACTGTTGGTATGTGTACATCCCAATCATTCCCATTGATGTTGCATACTTTAGTTAGATCGTTCTCCAAATTTTATTGAAAGCCTCAACCGTGCCATTTTCCTGAGGATGATAAGGCGTGCTTTTCTAATTATGCATCTGAAAGTCCTTCCTTAATGCTTGAATAGTGTTGTGCAAGAAATGTGAACCTCTCTCACTCATCAGTATCTTTGGGCACCCAAACCTCAACAATATATACTCAAAGATGAAGTACACATCAATGCTTGTGCTGCAATCCATTACTTGTTGTGCTTCATCACACCTACTTAGATAATCTGTCATAGCAATAATGTATCATGCACCAGTATTCTTTCCCGACAAATTGATCAGACCAAAAAAGTCAATTTCTCACTTATCAAAGCCTTCAAGGTGACTTGTGGATTCAGCGGCAACTCATCCCTTCTCAACGGTCTTCTGGTCCTCTAGTAGACACTGTAAGCACAAAAATATTCTTTGGAATCCTTGTGCACTGTGAGCCACCATAGTCCCACTCTTAAAATCTTCTACGCAGTGGATTTTCCTACATAGTGTCCTCCTGCGACACCAACATGTGCTTCTGCCAAAATACTATGTCGTTCGTGCTTAGGGACATATCTACACAATATCTCGTTGGGGCCCATTTTATACAAATGTCCAGCAATTAGAGAAAAATTGACAACTTTACATACAAGTTCTTTCTTCTATGATTTGTATACTCCATAGGGGCTACTCCAGTAGACAAAAAGTAGATGATATCAGAAAAATGATCATCAGCAACCCATACTACAAAAATTTTCACATCAAGTAGTCCATCTTCAATTTTTGTTGGCTCTTCGCTGCTCTCAATTCTAGACAAGTGATTTGGCCCAATGTTCAATCATCTTGGCTTAACTAGCGCCTAAAAATCATACTCTTGGAACAAAAATATCCACCTATATATCTTCCCCCCCAAAACAAACTTGTTCACCAAGTACTTTAGTGCAGAATGGTCTGTGATCATCTTGAAGTGCACGCCTAGTAAGTAATGTCTGAATTTTTGTAGCATGTAGACCATAGCTAAGCCCTCTCATTCTGTTGTGGAATAATATCTTTCTTTCTTAGATAGTGTTCGACATGCAAATGCGATGAGGTGATCAAGATCCCCTTCTCCTGGTTGCTCTAAGACAACTCGCAAAGCTATGCACGATGCATCTACATGGACATGAAATTCCTTCTTCCAATCTGAAAACACCAAAATCAGTGAAGTGACCATTTTTTCCTTTAAGATGTTGAGGCTCTCTTGACATTCATCGTTTCAACAAAATGTAGCATCTTTCATTAGTAACTTTTCCATTAGCACAATGATCTACGTGTAAGCCTTTATGAACTTCTTATTGTAACCAGTATGTCCTAGAGTCACGCCTAGCTAATTTACATTCCTCGATGGATCCAAATTGATAATAAAAACAATTTTGGCAGGGTCCACCATCAAACCTTGTTTGAAAAAAAAAAACCATTAATATTCCATATGGTACACAAAAAATGCACTTCTTCAGATTCAACAAAATTTGATATTTTTTGCAGGTATCTAACATCAAGCATAGGCCTGAAACATGCTTCTTTACTAGTCCAATGACTGTCCAGACATAAAAAAAAAAAAAAAAAAAACCCTAGAAATTTGTGGATGAATTCCTTAAATGCTATGATGACCACCCTAGAGAATATCACAGGTGTATTCTTCAGCCAAAATAGCATGATTGTATACTAAAACAATCCCCATTCAGTAGCAAAAGTGGTCTTACTCCTATCCTCTGACGAGATCTTGATCTGATGGTACCCTAAGAACCCATCTGTGAAGGAGTAGGCCTCATGTTCTCCAACATTCTATAAAACTTCATAAGTGAATAGTGTTGGAAATGGATCATGTATGCATGCATGAGTCAACTTTCTTAAATCAACACAAATCCTTATGTATCCCTTAGTCTTCTTCTCTTGTACTATCATCAAGCTCACCCATTCGGATTCTTCCACAAGTTCAATTACTCCAGTTGTGAGCATCTTATCAATCTCCTGCTTGACCTTTTCCTTTTATTTTGGGTTTAGTCTATATGATCGTTGTTTTACCGACTTTGAATTGGGATTCATAGTGATCCTCATGACACCTAGATCGCCTATAATTCCTTTTAGCTCATAAAAAATTTTCAGAAATAGATCCTAGTACTCATGTAGTATTTCAAAAACCTTTCCTATTGTATTCTCATCCTAGTAATTACTGATGCACATAAACTTGGGCTCTACTCTTGAACCTATATTAACTTGCTTCATCTTAATAGGATATGATATGTCAAATATCTCAACATTTGGTCCCGTAACCTCGTGTTTTCCTTCTGATTCAGGGATGTTGATGTTGCTCGGATCCTCCTCGCCTTCTTCCATTGATTCGAGTAGACTCAACTCCCGAATTTAACCAAGATCTTTTTCTTTTGTGATGTGATTAGAATTGCATCTAAAATAGCATAAAGGAACATATATGCATGTTGTAAAGAAGAAGGAACATGACAAGATTCAGCAACATAAAACATAATATTTGATAAGGGAGTTCGTCCAAGAGGGAATACGTCTCCGAGCCCCAGTGTCAAGATGGTGTAGGGCACTGCATTAAGTGCTAGAAAATTGTGATGATGTACATGCATGTGTTTTCTCTATCATACAAGGAATATGCCCTCACGCAGGAGTGGCTCCAAGAGATGTTTCACTGCAGGAACTCTCATTCAAAAATGACTCCTATCAACATGACATAATTTTCACGTATGTTAATAATGAGCATCCTGCCAACATGGCATCAAAGGGATCTCAACCCAAACATACATGGTGAAAACATGAGTATCCCATCAACATGACGAAAAAGGGATCTCAATCAAAACATGACAATAAGTACATCTCACATCAAGAACAAAACAAGATCCCACATCAAACATCAAATAGGGATCTATACAGCGCAATGCATCTAAAGCAAAGAGACAAAGAATTACATGATCAAACTGCATATACCTCACATCATGGAGTTATCTGAATAAGAGGATGTTAAACTGTTGGATCTGGCTGTACCATCAATCGCGTGGCATCAAATCTTATGGAAATGACTGTTCACCCATTGAATGCTGACACCTGCACTCCACTTTGAAAAGTGGCTAAAAAATAGAATGATCAAATGGAAAATCTGATTGCACCATTAGATTTGTGGTATCGAATAGTGTAAAATCGACGAAAAATTGAAAATCTAGGGCTACATGAATCTTTTAGATTCCCCTTAGATTCCTCAAAGATTCTCTCCTTTGGGTCATCTGAAGATCTGTTTCTTAGATCAAAATTTTGTCTCTGCCATCAAGTTTGTGTCACTAAGATGTGTAGGATCAACATAAAGTTTGTCCAATTTGGACACTGGAAAAAGTTCACCCTCCTAAAAATTTGGCTCAATCATGGTTCTGCCTGCTCTTTTCTCCCTACTCATGGTTCCACTTATAATTCATTAAAAAAATATGTCTCAATTTCCATGCTTCGCCTTAGCCTGTTGGTTAAGCGAATAGTTTGAGGCAAGGAGGTTAGGGGATCAAATCTCACCCCCATGCCAAATATACATGCAACATTTTTTATTTAAACAATGGCGTGTTTTGGCTTTCCATTAAAACTAGCGGTAACCATTACATGTTTTAAATGGGGCGTGGTTTGGTTGAGTTGTTACATTGTGTTCATTTATGTGAGGGTTGGTGTACGCCACATGGGGCTACCCAGTGGGGGTGAGGCCACGTGGGCCAGGTGGGTTCAATCCCCGCCTACTCCAGTAACATATATGTTGACAGTAGATAGGGGTGTGGGCCGGGTCCATTGGAGGTGGCCCGCCCACCCCAACTTAACCTTGCTTATTAATGTAATACGGCGTTGGGTTGTTGTAGGGTTCGGCAAGGTAATGGCCACTGACCCATATTTAACATCGATGGGGTGGCGGGGGTCATGGCCCACCACATATGTATATGTATATGTATATGTATATGTACATACATATACATATACATATACATATACATATACATATTTTTTTTAATAAAACCCCCCATTAACCATACATACATCATAAACATACATACATACTACATACATCATAATACATACATTATCTATATATAATAATATATATTTAATTTTAATATTAATAATAGTTTCACTTTTCAAATTTTTCGAAATAAGGTATATTGGGGCAATTAAAGAGGCCACAATTTCACCCGTTTTCAGGATCTAGGTTCCCACACCTGTTGATGGTGAATTTGTAAGACACTTAAACCTGGCCCATGGCCCAACTTTGACCAAAACTTTGATTAGCTCATTCTTCATCATACGAGCTTGGATTTGAGTGTCGTTCACACCGTTGGAATTAGGGAGACGAGCACTTCGATTTGGTGCTAGTTTGGGAGCAATCTTACCACTTTGAATTTTGACCCTTTCTGAGTCCTCTAGGACTTATGCCTATGTCTGGAACCACCTGGATAAATCCTCCCCACTGAGGAGCTTTTGGTCCTCCAAAAGCATGAAAATAATTTGCCACATCTTTGTACCTTGTCTGCACTTACAAGTATTTGATATGTCACCCTTCCTCCTCCTTCAACTTTGTACTTCGAAGTCATAAGCGATGAGCTGACACCTGCAACCTCTATAAACCTATAGTACATTTATGAAAATTACATGCTTGACTTACATGACCAACTAATGACCCAAGCATCCCATACTTGCCACGATTTTATAACACATACTCGATGCTCAAGTTTACATCAAAATGGAAACAATACTCCAACTATGAAAACAAGGTCAACATATCATTGTTGCTTCAACAAATGATGGAAAACACATCATCACTACAACACATGATTTAAAAATAAGGCCAAACACTATTTTTCCTTTGAAAAGTGATGGAAACATGACATCACTCTCATAGTTTATCTTGCAACTCAAAATAAGACCAGGGATCATTGTGCTTAACAGGTGATGAAAAACACATCATCACTTTTACATTTTAAAATGCAACAACTGATTTACAAAAGCACAACCATGACAAGATAACATATTTAGAAACCATTTTTCACTTATCACTATGAATGGGTCATTTCCTTGTGGTGCATTCACTGGTCGAACAACCGTTTCATCTGGTTCATGCACTAACACTTTGTTTTTAAGGCGCTGCTCTAGATGGAGCCTCCAACATGTGGCCCTTTAGTGACCACTTCTATTGCAATGGCTGCAATACATCTTCTTCCTCCAAATATGCTTTACATGTTTCTTTACCTGTTGTTGAGAGGGCCTTTCATGCCTCCTCCTTTTGTGTGCTGTTATTCTTTTCCAACACTTAGAAAATGTATGGTTATGTAATCCACAAAAGGTACATGTTTTTTATGCCATGTTTTACGTTCATTATCAACAACATGATTATAATCAAAATGAACATTTGAATATCATGACTGGTTATACCTTTCCTTGTTGTTTCTAATGTCATTATGGTGATGAGAGCTTGCCTCAACTCCTTCCTTTCAATGGGTACTTCCATGGGATGATGGGGATATGTTCCCATCATTCTCTTTCCTCGACGATTTTGACGATGTCTTGGAAGAATCTGCAACTTTGAGCATTCTCCCTCAGTATATCCCAAGCATATGAATTGAGGTCTCTCCATGGTTATTAACACCAAATTCTTTTTCCTCCTTGTACCTCATCCTGGTAAGGAGCCTCATGTTTGTCCCTGTAATTGGGATCTCCAAATCTCCAACAGAAATCATACTATGTGAATACGAAACTGAAAGGAAATCAACATATTTTACCTCCTCTGTTGATTTGGAAAGAACTGATGAGGGCTTCTCATCATCTGTTAATGGTGGTTTGATGTCTATCTTGGCACATTCCCCAACTTCCTTTCCGACATACCCAAGTCCTATTTGATAGGGTAATTCCTCTACTTTGATGAGATTGACAATGCCTTGGACATTGATGCCCAAGCCTTTTCCTTCATACCCCATTTTCTTCAATAGTTTTGAGCCAATTCCTGTGGTATGATTTTCAAAACAGCGAAATCATCATCAGGAAACATACATGAAGACGAAGAATTACTTTTTACCTCACATGCGTCACACTACAACTTTTTTAAGGTCTCGTCGTTAGCTTGTAGTTGTCATCACAAACTATGTTTCTCCTCTTTGTATCATGTAGAAGCATATTCAATTCAATGTTCTCTATTTGAAGATTCTAGTTGTTGTGCTTAATTTCTTCGAGGGCCTCTTCCGTGGCTCGCAACTGAAGTTGTAATTGCTCTTTTTCCTCTGTCTCTTTTTGCAGAGCTTCATACATTATTTCCACCTTTTTGGAAATTCTGAGCATGGTCTCGTACATCACTTTTTCCTCCTCCATTGTTTCATATTCCATTATTCATGCTTGTAATTCACATCCATGCAAAGACCGCTCTGATACCAAACTTGATCCGAGTTGACTCATCTCCCGGATTTAACCAAGATCTTTTGCTTTCGTGATGTGATTAGAATTTCATTTAAAATAGCATAAAGGAACATATATGCATGTTGTAAAGAAGAAGGAACATGACAGGATTCAGAAACATAAAACATAAGACATTGATAAAGGAGTTCGTCTAGGAGGACTACGTCTCTCAGCTCCGGTGTCAAGATGGTGTAGGCCACTGCATTAAGTGCTGGAAAGAGTGATGATGTACATGCATGTGTTTTCTCTATCATACAAGGAATATGCCCTCATGCAAGAGTGGCTCCAATAGATGTTCCACTACAGGAACTCTCATTCAGAAAGGACACCTATCAACATGACATAATTTTCACATATGTTAATAATGAACATCCCGCCAACATGGCATCAAAGGGATCTCAACTCAAACATACATGGAGACAAAACGAGTATCCCATCAACATGAAGACAAAGGGATCTCAATCAAAACATGACAATAAGTACATCTCACATCAAGAACAAAATAAGATCCCACATCAAACATCAAATAGGGATCTATATAACACAATGCATCTCAATCAAAGAGACAAAGAAGTACATGATCACACCACATATACCTCACATCAAGGAGTTATCTAAAGAAAAGGATGTTAAACTGCTGGATTTTCCTATACCATCAATATCGTGGCGTCGAACCTCATGGAAATGACTACTCACACATTGCTGACACCTACACTCCACTTTGAAAAGTGGCTGAAAATAGAATGATCAAATGGAAAATATGATTGTACCATTAGACTCGTGGCATCGAATAGTGTAAAATCAATTATCAAATTTTTGAATTCTCGCAAAGTGAAAATCTATGGCTACATGAATCTTTTAGATTCCCCCTAGATTCCTCAAAGATTCCCTCCTCTGGTTCATCTGAAGATCTGTTGCTTAGATCAAAATTTTGTTTGCGCCATCAGGTTCGTGTTGCTGAGAGGTGTAGGATTGACTTAAAGTATGTCCAATTTGGACACTGGAAAATTTTCACCCTCTTGAAAATTTGGCTCAATCATGGTTCTGCCTGCTCTTTTCTCCCTGCTCATGGTTCTACCTGCAATTCATTAAAAAAAATATCTCTCAATTTCCATGCTTCGTCTTGGCCTTCACGCACTGAGCACATGAGGGTTCATATACTCTTCTGAGGCAGAAATCTCAATGAAAAGGTTGTTAGCTAAGCAGATAGTTTGAGGAAAGGAGGTCAGGGGATCAAATCCCACCCCCTACAAAATCTACATGCAACACTTTTTATTTGAACAATGGCACATTTTAGCTTTGCATTAAAACTGACAGTAACCGTTACATGTTTTAAATTGGGGGCGGTTTGGTTGAGCCATTACATTGTGTTCATTTATGTGAGGGTTGGTGTACGCCACATGGGGTCGCTTGGTGGGGGCCAACCCATGTGGGTTGGGTGCATTCAATCCTCGCCAGCTCTATTAACATATATGTTGATAGTGGATAAGGGTGTGGGCCAGGTACACTAGAGGTGGCCCGCCCACCCCAACTTAGCATTGCTTATTAATGTAATACAACATTGGGTTGTTGGAGGGTTCGGCCAAGTAATGGCCACTGACCCATATTTAAGTTTTTATTTGTTTTTATAAGTTTTTTTTTGGGTCAGATGGGGTGGCAGGGGTCATGGCCCACCACCTATATATATATATATAATAACAATACTCATTTTCAAATTTTTCGAAAATAAGGGATATTGGGCAATTTAAAGAGGCCACAATTTTTCCTGTTTTCGGGATCTAGGTTCCCACGCCAGTTGATGGTGAATTTGTAGGACACTTAAACCTGGCCCAAATCCCAACTTTGACTGGCTCGTTCTCCTTCATATGATCTTGGATTTTAGTGTTGTTCACATCGTTGGAATTAGGGCGACGAGCACTTCGATCTGGTGTTGGTTTGGAAGAAATCTAACCACTTTGAATTTTGACCCTTTCTGAGTCCTTTGGGACTTTTTCCTATGTCTGGAGCCACCTAGATAATCCGTGGTTATATTATAGCATTCTAGAGCATGTTGCAACTGCACGTTCCAGTCAATTTGTACCCAAGTCTTAGGCTCATTCAATGTCCAAAATATTACTACTTTGATCTCCTAAAGTGCATCATCTATACACTGAAACCCATCTTCGAAACTAAAAGTTGGTAGGAATATTTCCTTCATATCATACCAGTTAGCGGTGCCATGGCGCAACTCCATTTCTAGATACCAATTCGTTGGTATTACATCCAAAGTATGATAAAATAAGTGTGCCCACTATGTTTGAGGTTCTTTGCCCCACACTTTAGCCCACCGAGTCAAATGTTCTTGAGGATCATCCTTACCATTATATTTCGTAGTGATCCTTGTGTTTGCATAACCAAACCTAAGCCTCATCAATTGACGGAAATCCCTCCAATATCCTATATTATCTTTATGTGTGACCTACCATCGTGTAGGCGTAGCCCTTAAAGCTATATCCAAGGCCAGGAATCGTCATTCTTCCAATACGTCACTTTCAAAATTATCAAGAAATACGCTGACATCACCTATCCCATCATAATATGGAAAATTACGTACCTCAGTTGATATGAAGCGAAGAGATTTTGTTAGTTTATTATAGCACATAGTAGAAACTTTGTGCAACCAGTTTTCCCAATTCTCCAATTCTTCATCTGAGTCTGAATGACATGAACTACCCTTCTCCCAGCTTATCCTCCCATTTGTGGTGGTGTTGATCCAATCCTCGTCTCACGTAGTTAACTTATAGATTTTGTCAATATCTTCATCACTATATTCTTTGTAGATGGATTTTGTGTATCACGCTCCTTCATAGGGATCTAAAGGAACAACAACCATGGTACCGTTATTTTCAAACACCGTACTCCTTCTCTTCAAATTTCTTATTGCATCCATATCGAAAGCCCAATCAAGTCTAAGTAACGCTGGATAAGGATTGTTGTCGTCCATAATCTCAATAACTTCAAAGTTTGTTACTATGATTTCTCTTTCAATATCCACAACAAATCCATGCAATCGACCCATTGGGATGATATTCTATTGATTGGCCATGCATAGCTGAATCAGTGACCAGTGTAACTTGGGTTGCTCCATTTGCTCCCAAGTTTGCTTCGGAAATACATTTGCATCATATCTCAAGTCAAGAATTACCTAATCCATTTCAAATTCACCGACTGCATAGTAAATCACATATCTCAGCTAGTTCCTTTCTTATTTTTGTTTACCTTATTTACTGCGTGTTTTTTAGGCTGTGGCTTTTATTTACTAGCGTAGTTATCAATTAGCTCTTGCAATCCTTCTATTACTTTCTCATTTATGAGAAACTTCATACATGTCTGTAGAAATGATTTCAGAACAGTTGTATCAGAATTCTTTGTCATGGTAGCAACTTTAGAATTATTCTTTCGTGGCACTAATTGCATATGTGTCCTTGATGTCAAAGCTCATGGTTCCATGAAACTCTTCTTTGATTTGATGAATTTTCTTTCTCCCTTTGCATATTGAACCTGATATTCTTCTCTCCTACCTTCCCTACCCATGCATTCGCCATGGGATTTTTACCCTCTACCTTATCTTCTCCTATAGTTATACCACTTCATGTCACTATATTAACACTTGGATCATCCTCGCATGGTTCGGATCTCATCATTTGTAAATTTTGCACAAGTTGTTGATTCTTCTTTTCCTACATCTTAGCCATTAAAACAGAGCAATCCTCTATCACATGGTCAAACTATATACAACACTGATAGGAAGGGTGAGTGGGGTTCTGACAATCTCGCACAAAATGTCTAGCTTGGCCATAGTTATAGCATATGATCTGACCCCAACCTTGTCCAGCACCACCTCCTCGACCACATCCTTGACCTTGAAATCCTTTGCAGTATGCAGGTGAACCATGACCTTCCTGCGCACAACCTTTAGCTTTCATCCTATATGTCGGAGTTCAATCCAACATCAAATCATAGCTACGACAATCCTTCTCATCATGTCCTACTAATTGGCAGAAGTTACAAAATAATTACTTTGGTGACTACACATATTTATGTAACAAATAATAGTGATCTATTAGGTGTTGGCCTGCAACTCGGAAAATACTACACCAGACACTCGGTCTAGTACTTGGTCCATTACTAGGCTCTGACTTCAGAGTATTGGGACCTTTGGTAGCCACATAATTGCGATAAACATGACACTCGTCCTTATAGTGACCCTCCACTTTACACTTTGTACACCAAACTTCTGAGCACATACCAAACCGAGCTTCCTTTCCTTTCTTCAAATATTTCAACTCCATATGAAAGCTTGCTAATTGTGACTGTATCTGCTGAACCCCTATGTGAGTACCTTGTACCAGTGAAGCTTCTAACTTCATCGTGATTTCTAATGCTTCCTTTTGTGTCCCAATATTTTGTTGTGATAATGGTAATTTGAGATGTCGCAATAGTGCATCTATATACCACTCTTTGTGTTGTTCATCGAAGATCTAGAAGTTGACTTGTCCCAGCAAGCATTTGAACATATGATCTACATCTCAGGCAGTCTCATTGATTTATTTATTAATTTATTTTATTTTTGTAATGCATTGTGATGGAGACTTTGGCTTCTTAAACTCCATGTTCAATGCTCTCTTTGTCTTTGCTAGTGAAGCTGCTAGGTGAGTTGTACTATACTTGATATACCATGACAACACTCTGTCCTGCAACACTGTGACAAGCTGCATGTTGGAATTATGATACATATGTTGTTCTCGATGGCAACCCACTCATCTCAGATGACAAATTATAGTGCAGCAAAGTTCACGCACTTTCATGCAGAGAAAATTTCCTTTCACGTAGAGTAAAGTTCACACACTTTCATGCAGAGAAAAGTCCACGCACTTTCATGCAGTGAAAAGTGCACACACATGGGAAATCTTATGGTTGGTTCATGGTATTAGTTCGACAGGTTTTTATCCTATGGTTTTGGTCCATGGTATTGCATCAAAATAATTGAACCCAAGTATTGGGTCTGAGGTATTGTTTCTCAATGGTTTTGGTCCATGGTTTTGAGTGAGGCCTAGCCTATAAAAAGGAAAGGAGATCATTTGGCTAATCAAAAGTGTTGAAAACCTTAAGAAGAGCAAGATCTGAATTTCTGATAATTGGTTGGTGAGACTTAGTTGAATCTGAATCAAGGAGAAACCGGAGCATTATAAGTCAGATATACTGAAGGGAGTGGCAATGGCGCAATGTGGAGGTGCGTAGAACCAGAGAAGAAGCAGGTGCAGAGTTGCGCAGACTCGTCACGGCAGAAGTGCGGATATCCGCAGGTTTACTTCGGTGAAGTTGCAGACCTTTCTTGAAATATATTTTAGCTATCTTTTATCTGTTTCTGTAGAGATCTGGGTTTAAATTGGTATCTGGTTACTGGTGTTATTTTCTAGTTACTGCATTCTGAGAAGTTATTTGTTTAAAGGAGATTGGGTGATGCACGTGTACATGATGTTTTGGATCCAGTTTGAAAATTGATGAAATGTGGTCCCTGGAAGGAAAGAGAAGGTAGTATCCTTCTGTAGGTCAGCACTTACGTACTAGTATTTCAGCTAGTACAAGAGCTAAGGGGGTTGTAGCTCCCTTCCAGAAGAATCTGGAAAACGAGAGAGGGTTGTAGCTCTCTGCAAGTTGCAGCCTGCGTACTGGTAAAAGACTGCACCAGTACAAAATCATTGTAAAAAGAAGTTTCTAATTGAAAGAAGATAGAGACATATTGCAGCAGGTGGTTTTCACCCACATTGGGTTTCCACCTTACATATTTTCCTTGGTGTGACTATCTATTTTGTGTTCCTGCTCATTATTCTATGGTTCTCACATACAAATTAATGACAAACATCTGAAGAATAAATTAAATTATAAGTTTGGAAGGTATATGCAAGTTTCAATTGTCAGATCTGAAAATATTTGTTGATAAGAGTTTGATAATATTGATTCACCCCCCCTCTCAGTATTATTTACAACAGCCTTTGCTTATGTAGTTCAGCTCGACTCCTTCTATCTGCTCTTCACTTTCCGCGTCTAACTTACTTACTGCTTGCTTGGTCTGTCTCTCTCAGTTCGTGGCTTTAAAGCCATCGTCTTCCTGACTGTTCGTTTCCGCCTCTCAGCTTTTTGGTTTCCCTGCCTCTGTCTGTCTGAATCCCTCTGTTTAGCATAATCATCATTGTATAACGCCTCACAGGGAGGTGGCCAACTATTCTGTAATGGATGAGTGTGTCAGGTTCACTAGAAATGTTTGAATGACTGTTATGTCCGTTAACTCCAAGAATGCCCGCGAAATACGAATCTCCGCCAACGCATCGTCCATATCGGACTTCAAATATTATATAATTCTGCTTATTTACCCCGCCAAATCTGGTCATCCATCGGATCGCGTCTTCGCCGTCGATCTGGGGGTCCCATATCCTACGGTCATTGCTCATAAAGGGTGGTTAAGTAGCACGATGGTTACCCGTCCGATGTGAGCAGTTTTTTCTCTCTTCCACCGGAGGCATGGCAATCGATGTGTGGCATTGGGCGGGACTCATGGAAAATTTTAAGAACCCCCCCAAATTTATAAGTATAATAAATGGGCGAATCTCCATGGTATATAGGAAAAATGGAAGGTGATTTTATCAATAATATGATATGTATATAAATTTTTTTGGCGAATCTCTCACAGGCATGGCGAATATTTTACTCAATTATAAAATCTTGTAAGATCTTGGTATTACCATGGGTTATCATAAACTCGGAGCTTAAAAATTACTATGAGTAATTTATAAAAATTAATAAAATTAATAGTTGATTTTTATTTTAACCAAGCTAAAATGTTTAACATACAATAAATTACAACATCCATTTTTACTCTTGATCGGATCAAATATTTTTTCACTCTATGCTAGTTTGCATATCACGATATTTGATACATCTCAGGGGTTAGTAGATCCAGAGTAAACATGGATCTATTCTGGTTTAATTCCCCCCATTTAAATAGGCTACATTCCAAGTGAAACGATGGGTCAATACCATGTGCCATTTTGGTGAATACCATGGGTCAATACCATGTGCCATTTTTGTTTTTATTAATACTAATATTAGGGTTAATAATGTTTTTTTGCATGGTATTAATAACAATCTAGTCCATGGTATTTGTCCCATAGTATTTTGTCCATAGGTTTCACCTAAATATAACACATTTTTTGAGTGTTTGTAAATATAAGGTGACTTATGGAGTAAATATAAAAAAAATGTTTTATTTGTTTATCTCGTTTATTTATATTTTTATTAATTTACCATTTTTTTTTTAAAGAAACGGTTAGACTAATATATTCCTTCTTGGCTAAATTGCCTCAGTTCAAATTACAAAATGGGAGGAGAGGCTCAGCTTTTGCCTCATCCAGAACCCATGTAGCTGTCCTCTTGAAGATTTTCCTGATTTTACATGTTGTTCGTCTTGCCAAATTTTCAATCTGTCCTAATTTAAAAATACAAACAAACTGCTTCAGCAATACACAGTAATACATTCTTATTGATCTCCCGGATGCGGGTGACACCATGCTTATGCCTGGACACGTGACCGGCACGCGACACCCTTGGGACGGAAGCCTGGTAATCAATGCAGAGCATTAAATCCACCTTCAATGGCATTCATTGCCATTCTTTCTACCCAAGCTACCAAGCTTTATCGGGAAGTGCCGCCAGAATGTTTAGGAATTGTGATTTCAGGGTCATTCGCCTGTCTGAGCAGGCCGAGAATTTAGGCTCTGAACTGCAGAGGAATGTAGGTTTAAGGGTAGAAAGTAGGAGTGTCAGGGTAGTGCTTTTGAGTTTCAGAGGTTCGGCTCAGAGACTTAGTTGGCCTCCTCTGTCCCCTTTCACTTCTGAGAAATATTACTGGAGGTCTGTGTTTAAATTTGGCAGAGTTAATATGCCGATTCGGGGTCATGCTTCCCCGCGCAGGGGAAAGAAACATGGAGGTAGGGATGTTCATAGCCCATGCAGAGTTTCCCCGCTGACAGTAGCTTCGCCCAGCTCCCCGGGCTATGAAGATTTAGACTCAGACACGGACAATTCGGTCCAGATGGTAACTTTTCGTTACATCCGGCGCACTAATCGACTGATTGTCTCTGCTCTCATCACTGTTGTCTTCATAGAGGAAGAAGACATCGAGGGTAAGGGAATTCTAGAAATGCCGGAGCAAAGCTCCAACAAAAGCCCTCAGGGTAGCAGTCAGGAGGACAACTCCTATCAGCCTTCCACTCAGAGCCATCCTGATGAAGACAGTATTGGCATTCATGACAAAGAACAGAATGAAGCCTTAAGAGAAATTTGCGGCTTAATCAACCCGGAAATTTCAAGCCCCAAGGCTAAGAATTTACCTGAAGAAGAAAAGCTGCCTGAGCGTTTCTTTGGTGCCAGGCTTTACCCTGTTCTCCCTCCGGGTTATCTGCGTTTTGAGGATATTCCTTGCGGCGTGGAGGTCGATTTTCTGCCTGACCCTGAGCGTGAGGCAGAGGAGTGGGATGCTGAGCAGGAGGCCGCTAAGCAGAAGGCCGAGGAAGACAAGATGGCGGAAGAAACTGGTACAGGGTAAGGTCATGGCCTTCGAGTCTGGCTTTTTTGGTTTTTGCTCTTGGTGTGTTAACCTGCGGTGGTCGTCTCGGCCCTGGTTTTTGGATGCGGGTGTATCTGCACTAGTTCTCCTTCTGCTATGCTGCCACCTTCGACCAGCATGATCCTGGCTCTTGGACGAGTGTCGTCCGCCACCTTCACTCTTTCGGTGCCACCTTCGCTCTGTCGGTTGCGGGACGCGTGTCCTCTCTCCCCGGTTCCACTTTGTTTATTTCTGTTGTGTCCAGTCAGCAAGTTCCTTACATGGTCAGCAAGTTTTTGTATGTCCAGTCAGCAAGTTTTTTTATATGTCCAGTCAGCATGTTTTTGTATGAACAGAAGCAGTGTTAGTTTTAGACATTTACAGGTTTTATTATCTTTTTCTATTGACTGTAAATGGTATGTTAGATACAGAAAAATGTCAATGTTCTCACCAGTAATGGTCTGTATCTCTTGTCAGAGAGCTGTCCATGCGCTCTCAGAGGTTTCGACCTCTTGTACATACTCTTCTTTTTTATTTTAATTCAAATAGTTTAGTCTTTTGCCCAGAAAAAAAAAAATACATTCTTATTGATCTACTAGGGGATGGGATCCCAACCTTCTTCTCTGTCTCTTATATATTTTCCAAGAGGGAGATGGACTGCTATATTGGCTTCAACATCTGCTTCTTTGTTGTTTTCCCTCTTTATGTGAAGAAATTCCAACTTCTGGAAGGAGGATGTGAGGGTGTTGATTCTGCTCAGCAGTCTGGAAAGTCTTAAATCGGATGAAGAGGATTTGTTCACCAATGCATTTATAATGATCTGAGAATCTCCAAACACTACTGCATTTTTATTAATTTACCATACCTCTTTTACAAATATGGTATTTGGCCCATAGGATTCACTTAAACAATTATGGACTAAATATAAAAAGAGGTTTTATTTATTTACCATACGTCTAGTTTATTTATATTGTTATTTATTTACCATACCTTTTGAGTAAGTATAAAAAGACGTTTTATTTATTTACCAT
>APFE030213322.1:148968-167064 GCA_000404065.3 Pinus taeda | reverse complement strand
ATGGTGAGACTCCTTCGGTAAAATATTTCAAAATTTTTGGGAGTAAATGCTACATCAAAAATACTGATGAAAATCTTGGCAAGTTTGAACCCAGAGCAGATGAAGGCATTCTTCTCGGTTACTCTCCCCACAATAAAGAATACAAGTGTTACAATAAAAGGTTTGGAAAATTTGTTGAAAGTATTGATGTAGTGGTTGATGAAGATGAAAACACTCCTAGGCAGGTAAGATCTGAAGATTTCGAAGATGAAGAGGACTATCCATCTACATCAAATCAAATTCATGATGAAGAAGAAGAGACCAATGAGGCACCAGAAGAATAAATAAGGATAGAAGAAAAGACTCCATCGAGGTACGTTCAGAAGAATCATCCAGAATCTCAGATTGTGGGGCAGAAAGAGGCTGGTATACAAACAAGAAGAGCAATAACAGAAGCTTCAAGCTATTTGGCATTACTCTCCTCCACTGAGCCACAAAATGTAAAATAGGCATGCAAAGATGAATGCTGGGTCAAGGCAATGGATGATGAACTTGAGCAGATTGAAAAAAACAACACTTGGGAGTTGGTTCCTAGACCAAAAGATAAGAATGTCATAGGGACAAAATGGATATTCAAAAACAAGTTGAATGAAAATGGGGTTGTTAGAAATAAGGCCAGACTTGTTTGTAAAGGGTATGCTCAACAATAAGGAATAGACTTTGAAGAAACTTTTGCTCTCGTTGCTAGACTTGAGGCCATCAGGATGTTCCTTGCTCTCTCTAGCTTTCAGAAATTCAAAGTATTTCAAATGGATGTGAAATCTACCTTTCTAAATGGAGACTTAGAAGAAGAAGTGTACATTGAGCAACCAGATGGATTCATTCTTGGAAATGATACAAAACTTGTATGTAGACTTAAGAAGGCTCTCTATGGTCTTAAACAGGCTCCAAGGGCTTGGTACTACCGTTTGGACAAATATCTTCATCAACAAGGTTTTTCAAAAGGATCGGCAAATAGCAATCTTTATATAAAAATTGAAAATGACAAATTGCTAATACTTGTTGTGTATGTTGATGATATCATATTTGGCAGCAATGAAGAAGCTATGAGTCAAAATTTTGCCTTGGTGATGCAGAAAGAATTCGAAATGTCCTTGATTGGAGAGCTGACATATTTTCTTGGTTTACAAATCCAACAAAATGAAGGCGGTATCTTTTTATCTCAAACCACGTACCTCAAGAAGATCTTGAAGAAATATGGGATGGAGGATTCGAAACCTGTATGTACCCTGATGGTGATAGGATGTAGCCTTAGCACAAATGATGACTTGGCAGTAGTGCATCAACCAACCTATAGATCTACGATTGGTAGTCTTCTCTATCTAATAGGAACCTGACCAGACCTCATGCATGCAATGGGAATAGTTGGAAGATTTCAGGAAAATCCAAAGGAAACTCATCTTCAGGCAGTAAAGAGAATTTTCAAGTATCTTCAAGGAACTCAAAATTATGGTCTATGGTATCCTAGAGATACAGATCTCACTCTTCATGCTTATACAGATGCATATTGGGCTGGAAGCGTGGATGATAGAAAAAGCACTAGTGGTGGTGCATTCTTTATGGGTTCCAGATTAGTATCTTGGTTCAGCAGAAATAGAAGTTCGATTGCTTTATCTACAGCTGAACAGAAAAATGTGCGCTTGCAGTCTGTTGCAGCACAACTCTTTGGATGATGCAAACTTTGCAGGATTTTCAAATCACTTGTATTCCACCTATCTCCATCTTATGTGATAATACAAGTGCAATCAGCATTTCAAAGAACCCAGTCATGCATTCAAAGACCAAGCACATACCAATCAAGTATCATTTTCTCCAGGAACAAGTGCTGAAACAAAAGGTCAAATTGGAGTATGTTCCCTCCAAGGAACAAGTTGCTGATATACTCACCAAACCATTGCCCAGGGAGACATTTGAATACCTCAGACAGAAGCTAGGGGTTGTTGATGCATCATCCTGTTGTTGAATCTTGTTTGTTGTATGTAGGTGGATACACGTACATTTTCTGGTCTATGTGGGTCGAATGGGTCTATCAGAGATCATCTAGCACAGGTTCAGGAGGAGCATATATTCTTCTAATGATGCATTGTTGGCATTATCTTAGAAGTCCTTGGATTGATTTCTCAAGAATTTGATGGTGGAGTAGATCAATGTGTGTTGGTCTGAAGGTTGATTTTGCTGATAGTTGTTCTTGTCTCTATGTCATGTACTTGTTTTCATATCAAGGTCATGTAACGGCCTTTTTTTGTTTCCCCACTATGCCTAGGATGAATACGTTTTGTCTATCTAGTGTATTCCCACTTGGATGGGAGATGGATGGATGTATGAGTCTTGATGATAGGAAGGTTACTTATAATGTATGGAGTCATGTTCTTTCTTGTAGAACATATTTTTGCAGACAGCATTTCAGCACAGAGCATATACAAAGGGGGAGCTTGTTCAGAGTTTTCCGCAGGTACTCAGGGGGAGTATGGTAGTCCACCCCCTTGCCCTTGATGTCAAAGGGGGAGAGTGATTGGTTGTTGGTGCCATCAAGTCCAAAGGGGGAGATTGTTAGCATTATGATACATATGTTGTACTTGATGACAACCCACTCATCTCAGATGATAAATTATAGTGCAGCAAAGTTCACACACTTTCATGCAGAGAAAAGTTCACGCACTTTCATGCAGTGAAAAATGCACGCACATGGGAAATCTTATGGTTGGTTCATGGTATTAGTCTGACAGTTTTTGATCCTATGGTTTTGGTCCATAGTATTGCATCCAAAAGAATTGAACCCAAGTATTGGGTCCGAGGTATTGTTTCTCAATGGTTTTGGTCCATGGTTTTGAGTGAGGCCTAGCCTATATAAAGGAAAGGAGATCATTTGGCTAATCACAAGTGTTGAAAATCTTAAGAAGAGCAAGATCTGAATTTCTGATAATCGGTTGGTGAGACATAGTTGAATCTGAATCAAGGAGAAACTAGAGCATTATAAGTCAGATCTACTGAAGAGAGCGGCAACAGCGTAGTGCGGAGGTGCGCAAAACTAGAGAAGAAGCAGGTGCGGATTTGCACAGAATCATCACGGCAGAAGTGCGGATATCCACAGGTTTCCTTTGGTGAAGTTGCGGACCTTTCTTGAAATATATTTTAGCTGTCTTTTATCTATTTCTGCAGAGATCTGGGTTTAAATTGGTATCTGGTTACTGGTGTTATTTTCTGGTTACTGCATTCTGAGAAGTTATTTGTTTAAAGGAGATTGGGTGATGCACATGTACATGATGTTTTGGATCCAGTTTGAAAATTGATGAAACGTGGTCCTTGGAAGGAAAGAGAAGGTAGTAGCCTTCTGTAGGTTAGCACCTAAGTACTAGTATTTCAGCTAGTACAAGAGCTAAGGGGGTTGTAGCTCCCTTCCATAAGAAGCTGGAAAATGAGAGAGGGTTGTAGCTCTCTGTAGGTTGCACCCTGCATACTGGTAAAAGACTACACCAGTACAAAATCATTGTAAGAAGAAATTTATAATTGAAAGAAGATAGAGACATATTGCAGCAGGTGGTTTTCACCCACATTGGGTTTCCACCTTACATCTTGTGTTCCTTGGTGTGACTGTCTATTTTGTGTTCCTGCTCATTATTCTATGGTTCTCACATATAGATTAATGACAAACATCTGAAGAATAAATTAAATTATAAGCTTGGAAGGTATATGCAAGTTTCAATTGTCAGATCTAAAAATATTTGTATAAATTGATAAGAGTTTGATAATATTGATTCACCCCCCCCTCTCAATATTATTGATATACCATGACAGCACTCTGTCCTACAGCATTGTGACAAGCTGCACTTTCTTCATATCTTCATCATTGATTTGTTGTGATTTCCACATAGCTTCTATGACAAACCAAAATTGATCAGGATCCTCTGATCCCTAACCCTTAAAAATAGGCATCTTCACTGCGTTAGCCATGTTAAATGGTGGAGGTGGAGGTGTAGGTGTAGGTGTATGAGGTGGAGGTGGAGTGGGTGGATGTGGAATCCCATAAGTGCTTTGATTTTGTGACTGTGACAAACCTCTAGGCGTGTTAGGCTTATTCCTTTCTTCTTCTTCACTTTTCGATTCACCCAATAATGGACTGCACTCACCCTAAGAGAATTTACCATAGTCTATTTTGAACCTTATTCCACTTTGCGTAGATCTAATATGGCTTCTTTTAAACATAAATTCATAGGCAATACACCTTTTTCACATAACAACATATTAATCCAGAGCTTTAAATAATCCATATACTTACCTCATGGACCTTTGAAAAATCGATGATCAGCTTCACTATAGGATATTGATGTGTCAATCATGAATTCAGTAATAAAGCCTCCAATTATACTATTGATCTAGTAGTCAATAGATCTTGTGACCTTATTTTTAGTCTCCTTAAGTTTCCTAATCAACTCTAGGGTCCACACAGTAGGATCGTCATGTTTCCAACAGGGCTCGTTTGTGACTAGTTTTGAAAGCCACTACTGCAACTTGCTAGTGAATGATGTGAAAAAGATATCATGTTGTTCTGTGTAGATATACATTTGTAACCACCTTTCTATCAAGTAGAAAGAATTCCTATTTTCTTGTGCTACAAATTCGTGCAACTTCAAATCTACCCAATATTGGATCTCTTTTTTAGTTAGTTGCCACATCACACATCCCTTAGATAGATCGCGGTCCTAACAATAGAACCATTTATTGGATTTAGGGGCTTAGACCTAGGTTCAGAGTTAGTTTGCACTAACCAACAAAACCCTATACTATTGACACTTTCACCAATGATCCGCGTAGTGTAGACCAAAGTCTCACCTGACAAAATATTGGGGGATTTTAGAACCATGTTTCTACATTTAGGGGGCCTATGCATTGTATCTATAAGGGTTTCTTTTAGTTTAGAGCTTAATCTGACCTTTGTGAACCATTAACCTTATCATTGCAGTGGTAGAGCATTTTCCTACTTAACATACTTGTGAGTTGTTCCTAACTAGTCTAACATGCATTATTCATCATATAAAACAATATTTGAACCTTCGCGATGAAATTACAAAATAAATATACAAAATCGAACCCTAATTATGCAGAAATATAGAAACTACACGAACATATAAAAATACACAGATTTGTTCCAAATTATTCTTTATTATCTCAAATCTTCATAGATACAATCTTTTTTACCCTGTGCACGTAGCTGCAGGGACCTACACACACTACTGTAGACTTACTAAGGTCTTTGTCCACACAGCTATGGCAGCCTTCCCCTTCAACCAAATACAGAAAGATATCACAATTACAGACTCAAAATTCATGTAATGTTATGATATGATTTTGAGTCTGTAATTGTGATATCTTTATGTATTCGGGTGAAGGGGAAGACTCCCACAGTTGTGTGTGTGGAGACCTTCGTAAGTCTATAGCTATGTGTGCAAGCCCCTGCAGCTACGTGCATAGGGTCAGAAAGATTACACCTGTGAGATTTGAGAAAATAAAGAAGAAGTTGGATCAGATCTGTGTATTTTTATATGTTCACGTAGTTTCTATATTTCTGCATAATTAGGGTTCGATTTTGTATATTTCTTATGTAATTGCATCGCAAAGGTTCAAATATTATTTTAGATGATGAATAATGCATGTTAGACTAGTTAGGCAAAACTTGAAATTCTGTTAAGTAGGAAAAATCTCTATGACTGTAACAATAAGGTTAATGGTTCACGAAGGTTGGATTAAGCCCTAAACTGAAAGAAACCCTACAGTCACACTACATAGCCCCTTTGGATGTAGAAACATGGATCTAGCATCCCCTAATATTTCCTCCGGTGAGACTGCGGTCTGTGCTATGCAGATCATTTCTGAAAGGGCTAGTTGTATAGGGTTTTGTTGGTTAACACAGACTAACTTTGAACCTGGTTCTAAGCCCCTGAAGCCAACATTAACACAATGCTCTTATTTTGCAATCAAATGGAGGAAAATTTTAAGAAAATTACTAAAAGGATGGAACAACGTGTGGCGAATCTTACAATACACTTTTAGGACAAAATAGTTTGGCTAGAGGAATTTATTCCAAATTGTAAGAAAGAATCCCCTCCATTCAAAACTAGATTTGTCCTTTGTGTGGTTTCTTTTTTAAGAGTTGCAATAGAATCACCGCAAAAGAAAATGTGAGTATAGTAAACCATACTCACCACTTTTTTCCAAACCTTTGCATCTACAAGCGTATATAGAGAAAACGTTGATGCTTTCAACCTGAAAGTTTGTTGAAGAACATATATAACATGTAAAGCACACTTATGCTTTTGTCTAAGTATTTATTGTAATTATTTCATCCATCCTAAGTCAAGTTGCAATTACATAGTTGTTGTAGAGGGAAAGTACACAATTTTATAAGCTTTATGTATCAAGGGTTTGAACTCCTTGACAACATAAGGAATAAAGCTTTCCAAATCTAGGCATTGTAGCAAAAATGTCCACCAACTACAACCATAATTGGTTTCCCCTCGTTATCCATACCACCAAGATATACTATATTCATTTTTGTAATTTTCTAAGATTCAGATAATTTTCCCTTGCAAGCTATCTGACATGAATTGAATACTCTATATTTATTAAAGGTGGCCCCCCAAGATCATTGAACCCCAACCATTTGGCACAACTCCAACCAGCTTGTGCTTGTGCAACCTTCTCATTAATAAATTGCTTCACAATCACTATTGGAAACACAACAGTTTACAATTAATCCCTTAATATTGGACCTTTTATCAATATTGTCCTCACATCAACATGATGTCATTTCTATCATTCTCAGAAGCTAGGTATTTTTCTTGCAGTGGAAATGATTATTTCTATGGTTTTTGTTCGTAGGTTTTTCTAATTCAAACCTATGTTAGTGTTTAAAACCGTAGATGCTTCAATGTCCAAAGTATTCAATATTTTCCATATTTCAAATTTCCAAATTCTACAAGTATACAAATTTGAAAGAAATATCACATCAGTTTAGAGTTAACCTCTTAATCTTGGACCTTTTTATCAATATTGTCCTCACATCAATATTATGTCATTTTTGTCATTCTCAAGAGCTAGGTCTTTTTCTTACAATGAAAATGATTAGTTATATGGTGTTTTCTCCTATGGTTTTATAATTAAAACATACTCTAGAGTTTAAAAACCATAGATGCTTCAATGTCCAAGGTCTTCAAATTCTACGAGTATACAAATGTGTTAGCTTAAAACCCTAGAATTTTTATTGACAAACCTTCTAAAGATGCTTTGTTCCTTGATCACAAAACCTAATCTTCATATGAAAGGAAATGATTTGAATGCTAATATATAAAATATGTCATAACCTCTAATATATATATATCAAGACCCTTTTATAGTATACCAACATCTTTTAAATTAGAAGCATGTGAATTTTTATCGTATTTCTTCATGTTATTCCCTAGATATGATTCCTTTATAAACTAGAAGACTTAGAAATCCACGTAATATGATTGATCTATATCAATGGTTGAAAGATAACTTCTAAATGATTTTACAATTTATAAGAAGAAAAAATTATAAATATCTCTTTCAATCTTACCTATCCAACCCTTCAGTCCTTTTATCACAGAGAAGCTCGATACTTTTTGTAGAGTTACGACCCTCTTTATTTCAAACCTTTGGCCTCTAAAATTGAGTATGAATCATAGGGATTATAGTCCTTATAGCATAGAGATTAACCTTTATAAATATTCATTATTTTCTTCATGTTTTGAATTTCAGAGGACTTAGAAGAATGTTGGTCTTGTTTTCAAATTTGTTAAGTTCATAACATTTGAGGTTTGATGATGCTTGGTCCTTGCTCACAATACTATAGAGGCTTTCATAATTATAGGCACATATTGAATGAAGTTTTAGTATAATTCATATTCCATTGAGGTTAGGTTTATATTAGTCTTGTATCCACCTTAAAATTTGTGGTCACATAGTCATAAAAAGATGCTTTTACCTTGTCGATACTTGTGTTGTTCTTTGAGGAGACTCGGTCCTCAATTGGTCTAGGTTTCTTCCATATGCAGTAATCATAACGAATATATGTATCATCATTAGGTAGGCTTGACTTGATTGTGTTCCATAGTTTTTAATGGTGATTTTAATTATTTCATAGATAGAGATATAATGTCATAGGAAGCTCCCATACAAAGAAGCACATTTCCTTAGAAACTCGCATACCATAGTGCTTCAATAATTTTGTATACCACTATCATAGAAGGTTTGATGATACTCCAATATGGTGCCACAAAATTTTTGGATTTTTTCAAAGGTTCAAAATTGTCATATGTATATTCTAATCTTCATTATTTCAGAATACTATAATGAGTACTTGCTATCAATCTAGATAACCTCCAAAATTTATTTGTCGTTGTTATACCCATGTCCTTGTCCTTGAAAAAACTTCATTGTCCTACGAGTTGTTGGCATAGACTATACATAGAAAAATAGATATAAAATTCCTCTTCCAATATTTTGAAATTAAATGACCCATGAAACTTGTTGTTTGTTCCACAGAAACATAGTGCCTCAGGATTTTGAACCGGGCTTTGATGCTTTCCACATAGAAAATGAGATAATTTGGATATCATATAGTGTTTGGACTTTGAGGCATGGAATTATTTACAAGCCTCAAACTCATCATTCCTACTTGTCTCAAACATGTCTAACCAAAAAAATTGGATGCCTTGAACAATATTACCACAGAGAGATTTTCAGATGCCTTGATTATTATTTCTTGGTGTCATCATAGATGCCTTGAATCTCATAATTATGTTGCCATAGTAAGCTCGGATATCATAGGAAGATGTTACCACAGTAAGTTCATATGCCTCAGAGAAAAATGTTTCCACTAAGGTTCAGATTATTCTTTTAGTCTTCTTGTCTTACTTGAGTGAGGGTACATGAATATCTTCTTATCTAACTTCACTTCAACCTTCATTCTTCTTGTAAGATGGATAACTTGGTGGCATATTATAACTTCCTTGGGTTGTTTCAATTAACCCAGTCTTAAAAAATGAAGAGACTTAGACTTTCATAGACATGTAATTGATGTTTCCCATGTCATGCAAGAGCCTTCCTTGATTTCAATAATCTTTATGTAGTGGATGAAATGATATTAGCCTCTTAGGTCTTCTAACACACAAGACCTTTTGTTTCATGTGCATTTTCTTTCAATCATAGGTCTACTTAGGGATTCTTCAATATTACCATGGCTCTGATACCAAGTTGAGAAACCTAGTGTAGATTAATGCTTGATTCCTCTTCTTGATAGTTACTTGTGAATTTTATATATCTTCATATTACTTGTTATGTATTCTTCATCAAGAAATTATATAAATATTCAATCAACCAAGAAAATATAGATATCAAAAAGAGATAAGAGACACTAAAATTAGGCTGCTAGCTAGGGAAAAAACCACAAGGGGAAAACCCAATAAGCCTTCTCTTATAGAATCACGTCAAAATGAGATATCTAAGACCAATACCAAGAAAACAAAATACCACCAAAATATCAAGTCCAACCCTCCTCCAAGTCAGCTCCAAAAATAGAGTTAATGTAGCTCAAACTACTATAATTCTGGTCAACGATATGAAATTCAAACCTGCAATGGAGGGAGCTGAAATTCAGCCTGTAGTGTCTCAAATATTTTGGCTTCTTTAGAGAAAATAAGGCCTAACACGTGCAATCTTTCAACAGTCAAATATTTGGTCAACCAAAGGAATATTCTTCAATTTTTATTTGCTTCTCTTTCTCCTTTAACTTGGCTTCATCTATCCTTCATTAGTTGAGAAAATGATTCTTGTTGTGTGCTTGAATTTCATCCAAAGTCGACTGAATTTTATTCTATATATAGTTGTCTAGGAGGTTGAATAGGTGTCTTTTGGAGGACCAGGACGACTTGTTCCAAGGAGGGTGACTTGTTCATTTAGTGGACTTATGACTCAAAGTAAAATTCAAATTTATTTTCCTTATGAATGTCCAAATGAGACATGACTCCAATAATTTTATTTTAACTCTTTTTTACTCTCTAAGCATGAAGAAAATGCTTTGAAACAAATATAATAAATATATTGATGATAAATTATGAAGACCGAACCTAGTTACAACTTCAACAAGCCATTGCATTCAAAATATAGACTATCTTCAAACAAAGGACTAAACATGTCCCCTTTTGAACTAGAATTTGAGGCTTCAAATTGATCCTCTTCCAAATTAGTTTTAATCGAAACATTATGATATTTAAAAAAAGGAATAATTATGATCATTGGTTGCATTTCTATAAATTAAAGTTTTATGCATATGATTTATTGTCATTTTGATTTTTGGGTTCACAAAGGTGTTCTATGATGGATATATTTCCTTTGACACTTGTGTTGTTCCATCTTCTATTAACATATCTCTATTGAAATTCCTCCAATTTTTCACTAATTGAAGCACCCTTTTGTCTCTCAAGTTATAAACTTCCCTTTTTGAAGACATATTGAATAAGTAGCACTGCACCAATTGAAATGTTCCTACCAAATTATGATTCTTCCATGAAATTATCATTTATGTTGCCGCTAATTGATATAGTAGGATCCTTTAGAGTAATGAACATGCTTCCTATCTTGCATGGCATACACATCTTAATTATTCCTTTAACACACACATATATACACTTTAATATATAATATGTTTTATTCTAAGTTGCAAATGTTGCATCCCCAAGTCAAAACTCCTACAAACTCAAGCCACAATTGTTGCAACTTTAATGCACAATTATTGTAACTAGATACAAGAAATTGTTTTATGGAATCATTGATGCAACCTTAATTTAAAATTGTTGTTCGCTTACTCAAATAAAATAATTTGTGTATAAAGGTTTTTTTCATGTATCTATGTCTCATCTTCAATATTGACAATGACGTTTCAGGTATAATGATATCTTAATATCTATATTTTCTTTTATATATAATATATTTTAATCTAAGTCAAAGATTATGCATCCCCAAGTCACATCTCCTGCAACCTCGAGTCACAACTGTTGCAACTTTAACACATAGTTACTGAAACTTGATACAAGAAACTATTTTATGGAACTACTAATACACTTGAAGTTACAATCATTGTTCCCTTACTCAAATAAAATAATTCTCATGTAAAGGTTATTTTCGTGTATTTATGCCTCAACTTCAATGTTGAAATGGTCTTGCTAGGTATAATCATCTCTTAATATGTGTATGTGTGTGTGTGTGTTATTCTAGGTCGCAAATATTGCATCCCCAAGCCACAACTCCTGCAACCTAAAGCCACAGTTGTTGCAACTTTAACGCATAATTATTGAACCTGAAAACAAGCAACTTTTTTATGGAACTATTTTTGGAACCTTAAGTTATAGTTGTTGTTACCTTACTCAAATAAAATAATTCTCGTATAAATGTTGTTGTTGTGTATTTATGCCTCAGCTTCAATATTGACAATGACTTGTTAGGTATAATGATCTATTAATATATATATTTTTTCTTTTATATATAATATGTCTAACTTTCTAAGTTTCACATGTTGCATCCCCAAGTCACATTCATTGTGACCTCAAGCCACAACTATTGTAACTTTAATGCATAGTTACTACAATCGAATATAAGAAACTAGTTTATGGAATCATTGCTACAACCTTAAGTTACAATTGGTGTTCCATTACTCAAATAAAATAATTCTCGTATAAAGGTTCTTGTCGTGTATCTATGCCTTAGCCTCAATATTAACAAGGACTTGTTAGGAATAATGATCTCTTAATTCCCCATTATTTTCAAAGTGGCTATGAATGATTGTAAATCCCGCCCTTTTCCTCCCACTATACATTCCACTATCTTAGAAATTAGTTGGGGGCAAGGGATTTTGTCACTCTTTGAACTTCCAACTTTTATGGGGTAAATTTTATGATCATGAATCATCTTGTTCTAGATACTCCCTTAAAGTACCTTTTCAACAAATCTGTGCAAATCCTTCTAAAAAATAGCATTAGTGACATAACTTTTTGTGGGGGACCATTCTTGTAAGTATTTTCATAGACTTTAACAACAACGATGGCATTAATGATTATATAGGACCTATGTGTGTTTCTATAAAACACTCCATTTCACTACACATTAGGTGATGTTTTTGAACTAGATTTAGTCTTATGTGTGCCTGAGTTAACGAACAATTTTCTTTAGGGCCTGTGAACATCTAGATGGAAGTTGGTTCCTTTTTTTTAAATTGCCAATGACATCAGTCTTCTGACATCAATTCCTTCTCAATGTTGTCAATCTTATGACACCCTAACATCAGTCTTTTGACACCCAGTTTCATGAGTACACAAATAATGGTAGATTCATTGTACCATTTTTTTAAAATTTGCAATGTCGTTGGTCTTCTGACCCCCGTCCTAATGACAAAAACATCACAACTATGATAGGTTCATCATAATATATTTTTGAAAAAATTGTGACATTGTCGGTCTTCTGATGTATGTTTAGATGACACAAACGTCGCAACGATGGAAATTTTTGTAGGAAAATCATTTTGTAAAACTATTACCAATGTCAGTCCTCTGATGCTAGTTTTGACAACACAACACGTCACCGCAATGGGAAAATTGTTGGAAGAAGTTGACTTTCATTTGGTCATCTGATGATGGTTTGCGACGAATCTGTAGGATCATTTTTCAAACATTCGAGGAAATGTGAATGAGTATAGGCGAGAGATGTCTAATGTTGTGCAGGGACCAGTAATTGATATAGTATTGGTCCCACCAAACCACCATAAATTGAAACTTTTGCAACCAATATTTAAACAAAGATAAATAACATTAAATATAAATAAGTATTAATTTATGTCCAAAATTTCCCAATACATTGACTGGGCCCACAACTGTCCATAAATGGTATCTTAATACTTAAGAGTGCAAACCATATTGACCCAACTAGAAAACAGATAAAACCATAAATGCTTCGAAAATGGTCTATTCCAAAAGTACAAAGTAGCAATCACTTCAACCCCCACTCATCAGAACTAAAGCTTTGTATCCCAAATAAATATCCATACCTGCACATAATAAAAGTGAATGTATGTCAGCCATAACTGTTGTGTTGTTCAACAACTAAACCCCCTATGTTCAATAAATGACACCCAACCAAATAACATTTAAACCCACTTTTTTCAATAAATGGCACCCAACCCAATAACTGCAATAAACGACACCCAACTCATTCTATTTCTCATTAAAACAAATCAAAGCACATGGATCAACAAATAAGAAATTCCCAACCATTAGATCACATCAAATTAAATCTAGACCACGCATTCAAAATGAAGCCATTGCAATCCATGTCCATCCATGTCCACCAATTAAATTCAAGTGCCAAAAACTATAAAAGAAGTTCAACCACTGTTGAAGTTGCATGTTATGCTTTCAAACTATTCAACAACCTTGAAGACAAAACATCACAAAACAGTTTCCAGTATATCCAAGTTAGTTATATCAATTACAACACATTTTTCTTACAGTTTTGTTTTCATTTATCAGAGTTCTTGCAGTTTCAGTTCTTACAAATTCAGTTTCACTTACAGTTTTAGTTTCATGAAAATCAACACACAACCTACAGTTCTATTTCACAATTCACCAATTCACCTATTTCTATGTTCAGACTTCGAAAATCCTTCCAATACTTGTATACACAAGGTTTGTCTTTATAAATGGTCAATGGATCTTGTTCTTGAAAAATCCACCACAAGGATGGAATTTGAATTTGACTGGCATTTTTGCCTGTTATGGGGCATTTTGTACATATTTGATGACTACAAGGTTTTTTATACAAATTTTTCAAGATGTGCCTGAAACTGGGAATTTTTTTTGACCGGCAACAATTATCTGAAAAAAAATAAAAAAAATAAAATAAATAAATAAATAATAATTCTAGTTTCTTTCACTTTATTTTCTAACTACCTTGTCCATTACCCATGAAGCTCACCATTGTCCAACTCAGTTTGACTTAGCAGAGTTTCTCTGAAGCATATATTCACTAGCTTTAAATTCTAGATAATAAGTGTGTAACTTAGTTAAATGCGTAGATGGTGCTCCTTTAATGGAGTTATGACATATTTATCGTCATTGAACCGCTTGCCACCAGAGTACAATAGGTTCCTTTAAAAATTATGGCATACTTCTCATAACTGAACAGTGTACTAGCTAAGTACAATAGGTTGCAACCTCTAGGTTCTTGTCCAATACACAACAAGAAGAAAGAAGGAAAAAAAAAAACATCAATACTTGAACCAATAGAATGCAACAATGACACCTTGAAAATAAATGCAGAATGACATTTTAAATACTAGAACATGGAAATTACAGTGAGATATACATATTTGATGGGTTTTTAGAAAACTTGCATTTAACAGAGAATGAATACATCAATGAAATTAGTAATTTAAATCAATGCACACTTTTACAAGAGAGAAGGCCAATATACGTGGTCTAATAGCTGGCTATTGTCATATGCTAATAATTTGGAATGCAAATCCAAATTCTCAATTCATGCTTGATTCATATGCATTAGTGACATATTGTATCTCTTACATGATGAAACTCAATAAAACAATGACAAATACATTTAACAATGTATGAGAAGAGCAACAAAACAAATTCCAATTTTGTGCAAACCATAGGTAGTCCTCGAAAATTCTTCCAATACTTGTAGAAAATGTCTACACAAATATATACATCATGCAAAAAATATGTAGGAACATGATGATCAACTCAATTGAAATTTTTTTAACCATAATTTCACAAGGCAATTTCTTTCTGAGAATCATTTTTAACAAAAGCTTAATGAAATTTTATAATAAGAAACAAAAACTATGGCCCAATTGGAAGATAAGCATAGATTTATTGTCCTTGTGTTGGCTGTAATATAGATTAGAAGCTTCAGATGAGTTGCTTAATTAGTGGTCAAGTATTGCAATACAAATTTCAGTGTTGAAACCGAAAACCTTGTATGAGGCCAGCAATAAACATCATCCAGACTAATGGTAACATAAACAAGACCTGCAAAATAAATTGAAGAAAAAGTTGCAAGGAGAAAAGGAAAAGGGGGTTTAGATCATTCTTGAAATGTGATCAAAAAGTAAACAAAACAATGTAAAAGGAAGAAAATAACATAAACAAATGAACAAGAAGCAGTGGAAGGGCCTTATTGGAAGGTTGTTGTACACAAGGGGAAACCTATCAGAATGAAGGAACACAAAGAAGGCACAACCAACCTCAAACTATTGCAAATATGGCAAACTGCACCCTCATTCTGATTTGATATATGAGGTCAATAATTACTCAAAACTTTACAAACTAATAATATGCTTTCATAATTTAAGAAAAAGGCATGGCCTCTCTTATACATGTAGACAAGATGCAAATAAGAGTTATAGTTGAAAGGAATGTTTACATGACTAGAAACTTCAATCGTAAGTGACATGAGGAAAAAAATTGTTATGGTGACAAAGTTGTGATCAAGAGTGCTTCAGGGGTTCTCAAGTTGGAGCCTTGGTCAAATTAAATACCATGCTTGGTTTGGCCAATGATAACTCCTTGATAGCCAAAGATCCATTTCTGGAGAAGTGCATCCTTACAAAAAACAACAAAACAACAAAACAACAAAACAATATTTTAAGTAGTCAAACCAAACAAGAGCTCTGTTAGGAAATGCATAACAAAACCAATCAATACAGTCATGGTATTTTAAGTGTAAAGACAAGTTATTAAAACAACAATCACTGATAATTTTGAAGACATACAACAAAATGATTATGTATATTTGATTTTTCAAGGATACTAACATACATGTTGATAATTTCCTGTAATAAAGCAGAAGTATTTTTGCCTTGTATGAAAGCATAATTTACAGCTATTCTTATGTCTAAATGCATGCAATAATTTTATAGGTTGTTGCATCTATGGCAAGAGGTAGTTATGTTGCTCGTACAAGGAGAAGTGGCAAGAGAGTGACAAGGGGTGCGCAGCTGCAATGCACATCGTCTGATGAGGACAGGACAACTGATGTCAATGTCAACAATGCCCCAAGGAACATTGTTGAGGATGATCATGTGACGATAGTTGATGTTAACACACCATCAGCCATAGAACCACCATCCACAATAGTCCAAGGGGCAAGTTCAACTAAAAATATCAGTTCCATAAGAGGATGGACAAAAGAACAAATGTTAGTTGCAATTGACGACGTAGAGTTTAATGGATATTCAGTTTAGGCATCCGCAAAAAAACATGGTATTCCTCCCTCATCAATACATTATTGGATAAATGGACTGACTCATACAAAACATAGAGGGTCTCTTACAGTTATGATTGAGGAGGAGGAGGCCGAGGTGGTTGAGTGGTGTAAAGAGATGGCCCAATTTGGACATGAGCTAGAGTTGATACAACTCAAATCCACAGTTGCTCAAATCTATCAAGGGAGGCCAAACCCATTCAAAGATGGGTTTCCTGGTAAATCATGGTGGTTTGGGTTTAAAAAAGGGCATCCAGAACTTGTATTGCATACTGCTAAGGGCCTTGATAGAGACAGAGCATTAAATTTGTGCCCTGTAGTTGTGCAAAAGTTCTATGACACGCTTTCTAGTGCTTACGATAAACATTCTTATGGAGTAGACCATATATGGAACTGTGATGAAACAGATTTACAGGCAGGGAGAAATTGTGGCATGTGGGCAATTGCCAAAAGAGGGAGCCAAAATGTGCCAAATATTTTGCCTAAGAGTAGGGAGTGGATAACTATTTTATGTTGTGTTAATGCAATTAGTACTTCAATCCCAGGATTTTATCTATTCAAAGGTAAAAACCAACTGAAAAACTATATACAGAATTGTGAACTAGGTGCATGCATGGCTGCACATCCCTATGCATGGATGACTAAAGAACTATTTTTAAGTTGGATTTTTCACTTTGCTACATCAGTACCAAGTGGCGTCTTGCCTAATAACAAACACCTATTGATATTAGATGGCCATGGGAGCCACATGGCTATACAAACAATTGAGGAAGCAAATAATTTAGGCATCAACCTATTGACATTGCCCACTCATACCACTCACAGAATGCAACCCCTTGATGTTAGTGTGTTTGGCCCTTTCAAGAACTATTTCAGGTCAGAGCATGCTGCATGGATGGCAAAGAATCCAGGGGTTGAGGTGAAAAGGTTTGAGCTAGCAGAGCTTGCAAGTAAAGATTTTAAAAGGGATTTGACACCATCAAATATCAAGGTGGGCTTTAGGAGGATAGGAATCTGGCCATTGAACTATGATGCTCTTATGCATGATACTGGTTGTAGCCAAGTGTTTCATGTGTATGGTCAGGAAGAAGGGAATTCCCAAACAGGTGTTGAAGTGCAAGAGGTAGATGACCAAGATGATGTTGCTACAGCTGGTAATATTATTTCCCTCTCTCAAGGACACTTATATGATGAAGATGATGAAACTGTATGTGAAACACAATATAACCATGAACAAATTTGCAGTAACATGGAGATCGTTCCACCAACTCAAGAACATGAAACTCCTATTTTTGATATTGTTAATGACATTGTTGAACATGCATTTGACAATGACCAATTGACATTGCCAAGCCAAGTAACCCCACCTTCATGGCTAGCAGAAGCAATGATTAATATGAATGCACATAGTGTCTCAGCAACCAATGAACAAAGCATGAACATGCCCTCACAACTAGCATAATTGAATAGTGAAATTGTTCATTTTTTTGTGGACAATAGATCAATGGAAGAAGATGAAGCACATAATGAGGCATAAAATGAAGATAATGATATATTTCAATCAGTTCCATCAGATACTGAAAGGGAAGTACCAAGCAATGACATGTAGGTGGGAGGGCTGGAGAAGACACTTGGTTGGTTCTTAAAGCTACCAATAGAGAAAGTATCAATGAAAAAAAGGCAAGGTGCACTGGGTAGTCTTCGTCTAGG